>JAMLFY010000010.1:13898712-14145885 GCA_030441495.1 Dalbergia oliveri
CTTTGTCATCAATGCTCTTCATTATGCGAATTTTGTGACTCCTATGTTGGTTACATAAAATAGGGTAAGGCTATTGCAAAATTATAGCTTGTCTCTAAAATATTAAACATTTGTTAGATCACTTTGAGAAACTTTTTCCTACGAAATAATGTGGCTTCAACCATGATTTTACACTGATTCCATTAGCTTTCATGTGAATTTAGAATCACATAGCCAATTGCATAACCCACAAATGCAAAGCGAGATAAAATAGTCAAGTTGCCCCACTGATTTAAGGCTTTTTTTATGTGAATAAAACAAAAATAGAGAGATTGCACGATTCCCCCATTTTCAATTAGGTTATGTAAATGTCTTGTTTTTATTTAATGGAAGTCGACTTGAATTGACTTCCTTGCATAGGGATTTCGTGATCTGAAAATTCAACAGAAGTCGGCTCAACTCGACTTCAATAGGCAACTTTGTCAGAGAGGTCAAATCAAGTCGAATCATGGCGGGTGACAGAAAAACACACCAAATTCGAACTGAATTGACTTCACAGAGGACATGTTGGCTGTTTGCCGTGTGTGTTAAGGATAAATCAACTTTTGTGTTGTACAGAAGTCGATCGTAGCGACTCACATTGTTCCTGACACATTGAAGCATTTAAAATAAAATGCTTTAATCGATTTTTGAAGTCGATTTAACCCGTTTTCCCACTGCTTAACCTTTAAAATAGAGAACTCAACTCAATTTACACATTTTGGTGAGAGTATGGTAGGGAGTTATTTTAACATTCTTGTCCATTATGATGGTGAGATTATAAACACACAAGAGGGTGAGACATTCTAGTGATAATCAAGCTTGGTTGGTTGTTCGTCCACCTATTAGTTTGTTGGAGCTCAAACTAGAATATTAGAAGAGTACGAGGGCAACAACAAGCAAATAGGAAAAATATTTTATCAAATGCGGTTGATATTGGGCCAAATGGAATCTTATAGAAGGTTTCGAATTCAAAAGGATGAGCACATCAATCACATGTTTGCTTATTTTCACGCATTTGTTGAAGTTCGTACAATAGATCTATTTGGTGAACTCCAAGATGGTTCTTTAAGCTCTGAGGTTCTTGTTGGGTCCAACATTTGTTGTTTCTAATGCATCTACGTCCCTTGGAGTTGCACGTGATCATGCCCAAAGCTCACATGCAGATGATGACATGGCTTCTCTAAGCTTTGCACAACTTGCAAGGCAGGTAGAAGAGCCATTGTCGCTAAATCCACAGCCTATAGCAGTGGCCGAGCTTGGGGATTTTGATTTTATTGTAGAGCATTGGGATGCTGAAAATGATGATGATGATGATGATGATGATGAGCTCTGCAAGGAGATGATGATGAAGAAGAGTAGCAAGTTGTTTCAAATACAAGACTTGGGTGATCAGCTCATGATGTAGTCTTAGTTTCGACAACATCCTAGTCACTATTCGCAGTGGATTTAGATGTAATGCGGTCTGATGGAAGTAGGTCTGCTTTAGGTTTGGCATGGTAGGGAGAGAGAGTTGGTAGTCGGCAAGTGTTTCAAAGTAATGAAGAAGTTTTGTTTGCAATTAAACATTATAGAATTTGAAGAGACGTAGTACAAAATTTATGAGTTTGACCACATAAAATTTCCAATAATTCATTATAACAAACAAAATAATAACACATTAAAGCCTAAGCTTAAATCTTAAATTAAGAGTTACCATTTATTTAAAATTGCATATTCTACTCAGAATACAAATTCTAAAATAATATATATTACAAAAAAATTTAAACAATATATTCTTCTACTAAATTGCCTAATCTAGAACATGTCGCCTAAGTAAAAATTAAATTTTAACGTTCACAATTTTACGAGAACAATAAGGAAAATTAACACCATAAGTCAATATTACAAATTTAACTATAATAAATTCAAAAATAAAATAAAATAAATAATAAATAAATTAAATTACTTGCACTTCCAGCCCTGAATGTAATCCACAATATTTAATCGATAAAGATCGTTCTCCATTGCCACTTCTAGCTCTTCCCCCTTTCCGCTTCCTCCTTCCTCTTCCTCTTTCCGTTCTGCCTTCCTCCCACTCTCACTACGCACACCTCTTTAAAAATCGTGATCAATCGTCTATTATATAGTGTCAAGGTAGCTAGAAGTCGACCGTCGATTCACTGACGCCTCTCACAAGTGCAGAGTGACAACTCGGCCTCAATCGACTCCAGGCGGTGCAAAAATCGACTCCAACTCTCTCGCTGAGGTTCTGCCTCCTGATAGCGGGCCCTACAGTGTTAAGTCGCCCTCATCGACTTCCAGCTGGTCTCCTGCACCTCATGAGCCCGCTTATGGTGATTTGACTGATCACAGGTCGTTCTCAGTCTAACTTCGATGCTCTTTTTTGCAAAATGTTAAATCAAAATGGAAAACGTTCGAATCGACTTCCATTAAATAAAAACGGACATTTACATAACCTAATTGAAAATGGAGGAACCATGTAATCTCTCTCCGTTCTTGTTTTATTCACGTAAAAAGGCCCTGATTTAATCACCTTTCCGTTGAGCATTAAAAAAAAAAATTCACCTTTTCGTTGGGGTGTGCAACTAGCTGCGTAAGTGAAGAGAATCGATATAAATGATGGGTCAGATTGTAATGATAAAATTATTTTAATAATTCATTTTAAAAAATTTACTTTCATAATTAGTTATGAGTATAATTAATTTTAAGGTAGTGTGAACCGAAGAAATTGTTTTTCTACAGTTAATTGTTGAAAAAGGTATAAAATAATTTGTATATGCTATATAATATTTGATATTCAAAGTTTGTTTGACAAACTATCGTAACTTTAAAATGATCAATTTGTGTTTATAGTTAAAACTTCAAAAAGAATTCTTCTAAATATTTTTTACAGTAAATAAAATAAGTTAAAGTTTATAATTAATTTTATCTGTATTTATTAACATGCGCTTGTTTTAACTTTTTTTTATTAAAAGTGATTTTTGTTTAAAAATTACTTTTAATAAAAAATTGAAACAAACTTACCTTAAATACAGTAAATTATATTGAAATCAGTTTTCTAAAACAAAAAAATTATTTTTATTTTTTTACGTGTCATCTAATTAAATTATCTCATTTGTATAACTTTTAAAGTAGTGAATATAAAATTTAATTATTTTTATTATGTGAAAATGCATAATTAAAAAATATTAAAAAAAAGCATAGAAATCAAAATTTAAAAAGTACTTTTTTTTGGTCTAAAAAAAGGACAATTTTCATATAGATGAAGCTAGTTAAAAAGCACCATCTATGAAGCTGTGATATGTAGCAAATGAATGGAAGACATATGTATTTAATGGGGGTCCACTTGAAATTATATTAAATTTTTCATTAAAAGGTAAGATTTATAAAAATATTTTCTATTTTTATTTTCTAAAAATAAAAAATTTAGGAAATGTGATTAGTTTGTTAAAGTGGATCTTGTTTTTAAATTGAGAAAACAATGAAAAATATATTTGATAGGTTTATTTTTAAAATAAGATTTTCCAAATTAAAATAAAATAATTCAATGATATTTGTTATTAAATATATATATATATATATATATATATATATATATATATATATTGGTATGTCTTATTTTGAAATAAAATTTTTAAAATTAAATAATCAAATTTTATTTATGAACACCTCAGATGGGCCTCATGATAAATTACCCAAGGAGGGTGGGACTGCAACAGCACTTGCTTTCCCGATTTAAGTATCAGTGGTTTAAAATTCCTCACAGAGACAACCAATCAATTTGGAACAACTAATCATCTACAATAATAATTCATGCTAACATTTGAAGGTGGAAAAAGTTCATTCATAAGCTTAAAAAACACATACGTAATGCTACATGAACCTAAAGTATATTTTTTGATTGTGAATAGGGATAGAAAACTATGACAATTTTCTTCATTGTTTGCCTTTATAGTCCATTATACATGTTTTTCACAGATTTGCATGTCCCTAGTTTGATTGTCTGCTCACCGCTTCCTCTTCATTCTTCTTGACCTGCTTAATTTAGCTGAGCAAAAACAAAATCACACAGATATACAATACAGATAAAGCTACAGCTAACTGAAAGCACAAAACCAAGAAGAATCTATATAAATGATGGGTTAGATTGTAATGATAAAATTATTTTAATAATTCGTTTTAAAAATTTATTTTCATAATTAGTTATAAGTATAATTAATTTTAAGGTAGCGTGAACCGAAGAAATTGTTTTTCTACACTCAATTGTTGAAAAAGGTATAAAATAATTTGTATATGTTATATAATATTTGATATTCAAAGTTTGTTTGACAAAATATCGTGACTTTAAAATAGTCGATTTATGTTTATAGTTAAAATTTCAAAAAAAATTCTTCTAAATATTTTTTACAGTAGATAAAATAAGTTAAAGTTTATAATTAATTTTATCTGTATTTATTAACATGCGCTTGTTTTAACTTTTTTTTTATTAAAGGTTATTTTTGTTTAAAAATTACTTTTTAAAAAAAAATTGAAACAAACTTACCTTAAATACTGTAAGTTATATTGAAATCAGTTTTTCTAAACCAAAAAAATTATTTTTATTTTGTTACATTTAAATTATCTCATTTATATGACTTTTAAAATAATAAATATAAAATTTAATTATTTTTACTGATATGATAATACATAATTAAAATAGTATTAAAAAAAGTATAGAAATTAAAATTAAAAAATTACTTTTTTTTGTCTGAAAAAAAAAGGCAATTCTCATATAGATGAAGCTAGCTAGCCAAAAAGCTTCATCTATGAATCTGTGATATGTAGCAAATGAATGGAAGACATATGTATTTAATGGGGTCCACATGAAATGATATTAAATTTGTCATTATAAGACATGCACGGTTGATTTAACAAATATTTTTTGTTTTCATTCTCTAAAATTGAAGAATTTAGGAAATGCGATTAATTTGTTAAAGTGGATCTTGCTTTTAAATTGAGAGAACAATGAAAATATATTTGGTAGGTTTATTTTTAATAAGATTTTCAAAATTAAATTAAAATAATTCAATGATATTTGTTATTTAAAGTGGATCTTGCTTTTAAATTGAGAGAACAATGAAAATATATTTGGTAGGTTTATTTTTAAAATAAGATTTCCAAAATTAAATTAAAATAATTCAATGATATTTGTTATTAAATAATAAAAATAATATATATATATATATATATATATAGTTTGGTATGTCTTATTTTGAAATAAAATTTTTAAAATTAAATAATCAATTTATATTTACAAACACCTCATATGGACCTCATGATAAACTACCCAAGTAGGGTGAGGCTGCAACAGCACTTACTTTACCGATTTAAGTATCACTTGTTAAAAATTCCTCACTGAGACAACCAATCAATTTGGAACAACTAATCATCTACAATAATAATTCATGCTAACATTTGAAGGTGGAAAAAGTTCATTCATAAGCTTGAAAAACACATACGTAATACTACATGAACCTAAAGCAATTTTTTGATTGTGACTACAGATGGAAAACTATGACAATTTTCTTCATTGTTTGCCTTCATAGTCCATTATACATGTTTTTCACAGATTCACATGTCCCTAGTTTGATTGTCTGCTTACCACTTCCTCTTCATTCTTCTTGACCTGCTTAATTTAGCTGAGCAAAAACAAAATCAAACAGATATACAATACAGAAAAAGCTACAGCTAACTGAAAGCACAAAATTAAACATTCAAGGGATGAATGAAATATAGATTAATCATAAAAAAGAAAATAGAGAGCCTCGATTTCCTCCCTTGGTATTCTGGATAGCAACACAACAAGAATCTGGCAATTAAAACAACAGAACCAACAATTCTCAAAGCAAAATGAAAAAAGGGTAAAGAAGAAAGCACCTTTAATTTTACCTTAGCACCAAGGTCACCAAAATTGGTCACAATCTCCTTCACAGAAACAGGGGTGCAAGGTGGAGCGGCGCAACACCGGTTCAGGGAGCGGGGTCATTGAGTGAATGGTGAGAGGGAGACACTTACACTATGGTTGAGGGAAAGGGTAGTTCTCTGTGTAAAGCATTGAGAAAAATAGTGTCACTTGAGATTCGAACAGGGCACATTGTGCAAGAAAGAGGAAAGACCTGTTATTTACCTTATTGTCATCACGTTCTCAACTAAAAATATTTTCTCCGACAAAAACTGAAAAGCCTGAAAACGATAAAATATCATTTTCAGTTTTATGTGCCTTTAGAACCTATTTTCTTTAATGATGAAATAAATATATTTTCATGTTTATTTTTCATTTTCAGTGAAAACAAATATATGCCTCCTCCAGCTTTTGGTGGTCGACTTTTGCGCCGTGGTGAACCGGGAAGTTGTGTGAAGCGATTACAAGCTCAACGATGTTGAGCTCAATAAGCTACCATGATGTTGACGAAGTTGATGTGTGATAGCTTGGATATACTTGGGAAAATTATTGTTTTTCTAATTTAAATAAAAAATGAAACACTAAATTAATCATGTTTAATATCTTCAATAATAGGAATGTCGCAGCTAACCACTCCCCACGTGTTAGATCATGTGTACCCCATTAAATATAGATGTCTTCAATCAATTTGCTACACATCACAGCTTTAGATGAAGCTTTTTAACCAGCTTCACCTAAGTATGCACCGAAAAAAAAATGCTTTTGAAAAATTCTCGTTTACGTGATTCATTGATAAGAGAGGCCATGTCAATATGGCATATATATATATATATATATATATATATATATATATATATATATTGGTCTAATTGGCTCTCCTAATTTGAAGATTATTTGGGACCTTTCTGAAAAATTGGCTTGTTAAAAGGCCAATCTATTTTTTTTGGTCAAAGTTAAAAGGCGAATCCTATTAGTCAATTTTTTCTCCTTAGACTTTTTGTTTGAGGAACAGATGTCGTTTTTTAGCCTCTTTTAATGTTCTGAGTGTTTCTTTTTTCCAGGAATATATAGATTTACAGACCTAATACAGAGTCCAAACAGATGGATATTTGTTTAGACAGCTATACAGACTATGAATCCACTCCATCAGACTTCAGCTAGGCTCAAGAAAGAAAATTACAAAGACTCAACGAAACATAATTTCTCGTGTTTTGAAATTTAGTGGGATTTTCGACCCAAAAGGAAAACATAGCGGGCTTTTGACCAAAAAATGGGGTCACGACAAAACTAGAAAAAATCAGTGTGGTCTAGGCCGAGGCCTGAGGCTCATTGATAATCTGATGCTTTGCGAAACCCCACATACTGGTCTGATTCTAAGGATATGAACCTTGCACTTGAGTAGCGCATATGGTGAAGTTGGAGGCCTCTTTGACTGTGCACCGGGTTCGAACAATTGATGGAACCCAACCCCCCGCGACAAAAAAAATAAAAAAACGCCTCTCACCCAAAAATTAAAAAAGTTTTTCTAAGGACACTAATTAAGAAAATCATAAATAACAAGTTTTAATAGTTTTTTCTAAGTCCTATATGTTAGAAACAAAAAATCTTTGGCCTATTTAGTTTAAGCTTTTAGTTTTCAGTTTTTATTTTCAATTTTTCAATTTTCAGATTTTATAAAGGAAATCCTGAAAAGTTTGAAAACTACAAATTAAGTTTTCATATTTCCTTCACAAAATCTTAAAAGTGAAAACTGAAAATGGAAACAAAAAACTGAAACTTGAACCAAACATACCCTAAGACTTGTTTGGTTTCAGTTTCATTTTCAGATTTTAGATTTTGTGAAGGAAATCTAAAATTCTAAAACTATAAATTTTGTTATAAAAATAAGAATAGAGAGAATAATGAGAAGAAGAAAGAATAGTCTTATTGATAGTCTCAAAAGGTACTCTATATGAGCATCCAAAGGGCTATTTATAGCCAAATAAGAGAGATAATATCACATCAAATCATAACCAATTCTATCTAATCAAATCAAATCTTAACTGAATCAGCTAAAGATATGGACATCCATAAATGGATAATATTTCATAACACTCCCCTTGGATGTCCATCAGGGATATGCCTCATTAAAACCTTACTAAAAAAAAACCTAGTGGGAAAAAATCTTAGTGAGGAAAAAATCTTAGTGAAGGAAAAAGAGTACAATATCCTCGTAGTGGGAATATAGAACTGCCTCATTAAAAACCTTATCAAGGAAAAACCCATTGGGATAAAAACCTTGATTAAGGAAAAGAGTACAGTATGTCTCCCCTCTTAGGAGCATCCTTGAAGATCTCTCAATCGACGCATCCAATTTTGTGCACTAGTTTCTCAAAAGAAGATGTAGGAAGTGACTTTGTGAATAAATCTGCTAGATTATCACTTGAGCGAATTTGCTGGACATCAATTGCTCCTTGCTTTTGAAGGTCATGTGTAAAGAAGAATTTCGGAGAAATGTGTTTCGTTCTATCTCCTTTGATATAACCGCCTTTGAGTTGAGCTATGCATGCCGCATTGTCCTCATACAAAGTTGTTGAAGTTTCTTCCTTATAAGATAATCCGCATGACACTCGAACATGTTGATTTATTGCCCTAAGCCAGAACATTCACGACTTGCTTCATGTATTGCAATTATTTCTGCATGGTTTGAAGAAGTAGCGGCTAAGGTCTGTTTTGTAGATCTCCATGATATAGCTGTATCACCATATGTGAATAAGTAACCTGTTTGAGATCTCCCTTTATGTGGATCTGATAAATATCCTGATTTGCATAGCCAATCAATTGTGAATTGGATTCATATGAATAGAATAACCCCTTATCAATTGTTCCTTGGAGGTACCGAAGTATTTGTTTAATTCCATTCCAATGCCTTCTGGTTGGAAAAGAACTATACCTTGCTAATACACTTACAGGGAATGCTATGTCAGGTCGTGTATTATTAGCAAGATACATAAGTGGTCCAATGGCACTGAGGTATGGTACTTCAGGACCAAGAACTTCTTCGTTATCTTCTCGAGGACGAAATGGGTCCTTTTTCACATCCAATGATCTTACAACCATTGGGGTACTTAATGGGTGTGATTTATCCATATAAAATCTCTGAAGGATTTTCTCTGTGTAAGTTGATTGATGAACAAATATGCCATTTGCTAAGTGCTCGAATCTCAGGCCGAGACAAAATTTCGTTTTTCCAAGATCTTTCATCTCAAACTCTTCTCTTAGATCTTTTATGACTATGGGAATCTCTTCAGGAGTTCCAATGATATTCAAGTCATCAACATACACAGCAACTATAATAAATCCATGTGCAAATTTCTTTATGTAAACACATGGGCAAATAGCATCATTCTTAAACCCCTTCTTAATCAAATACTCATTGAGACGGTTATACCACATCCGTCCAGACCTTTGGACCATATATAGATCTTTGCAATTTAATTGAGTACATTTCCTGGGCGTTTGTTGGATGTTGTTGATATCTTTAATCCTTCAGGGACTTTCATATAGATATCATTATCTAATGAACCATATAGGTAAGCTGTCACAACATCCATCATATGCATATTTAGCTTATTATTTGCAGATAAGCTAATCAAATATCGAAACGTTATTGCATCCACTCCTGGGGAGTACGTTTCATCATAATCTATACCAGGTCTTTGTGAGAAACCTTGTGCTACAAGTCGAGCCTTATAGCGTATAATTTCATTTTTCTCATTTCTTTTTCTCACAAATACCCATTTGTATCCCACAGGTTTCACACCTTCTGGTGTTTGGACTACAGGTCCAAAGACTTCACGTTTTGCAAGTGAGTCTAATTCAGCCTGCATGGCTTCTTTCCACTTTGGCCAATCATCTCTACGTCGACATTCTTCGACGCTTCTTGGTTCGAGATCCTCATTCTCATGCATAATATCTAGCGCTACATTATATGCAAATATGTTGTCGACAACAATTTCCATCCGGTTCCATCTTTTCTTGTAGAAACATAGTTTATTGAAATCTCATCATTTTCAATATTCTGACGTTTTCAGGTACTGAACGTCTTCTGGCGTTTCAATTATGTCAGAATTTTGGACTCCTGCAGATGTCCTCACTATGTCTCTATCCTCTTCTTCGGGAAGAGAATCTTTTGCCTCTATATCATCATTTGCCCCTCTTTTTTTCGAGGATTTTTGTCTTTGGAACCAGCTGGTCTTCCACGCTTCTGGCGTGTAATTGTTTCATTAACCAATTGTCCAGCAGGGACATCAATTCAATTGGGGCATTTTCAGCTGGTATATAGGACTTAGTTATCCTTTTTGTATCAAAAATGCATCTGGCAATTCATTTGCTATTCTTTGCAAATGTATAATCTTTTGAACTTCTAGTTCACATTGCCTTGATCGAGGATCTAAATGAATCAAAGATGATGCATTCCAATTTAGTTCCTTTTCAGCTTGTTTATTTTCCCTAATGTTGGAAACATTACTTCATCGAAATGACAATCAGCAAATCGAGCTTTAAATACATCTCCCGTTTGTATTTCAAGATAATTTACTATAGAGGGAGAGTCATATCCAACATATATTCCCAATTTTCTTTGGGGTCCCATTTTGGTGCGATAAGGTGGGGCAATTGGAACATAGATCGCACACCCAAAAATTCTTAAATGGGATATGTTTGGCATGGCCAAAAGCTAATTGTAGGGGAGAAAATTTATGATAACTACTTGGTCTCAATCGTATAAGTGCTGCATACAAAATAGCATGTCCCCAAGAGAGATTGGGAGATTTGTTCTCATAAGCAATGGTCTAGCAATCATTTGGAGGCGCTTTATAAATGATTCGGCTAGCCCATTCTGTGTATGAACATGAGCTCCTGGATGTTCAACATTTATACCACTGGCCATACAATAAGCATTAAATGCTTGAGAAGTGAATTCACCAGCATTATCAAGACGAATTGTTTTGATTGGATTTTCTGGAAATTGTGCTCTTAGTCGAATAATTTGCGCAAGTAATCTCGCAAACGCCAGGTTGCGAGATGATAATAAGCACACATGTGACCATCTCGTAGATGCGTCAATTATGACCATGAAATATCTAAAAGATCCACAAGGTGGATGAATTGGTCCACATATATCACCTTGAATTCTTTCTAGAAATTCAGGGGATTCAAATCCAATTTTTGCTGGTGAGGCCGTGTAATTAATTTTCCTTGAGAACACAGCACAAGAAAACTCATTAAATTGAAGAATCTTCTGGTTCTTCAATAAATGCCCTTGTGAGTTTTCTATAATCCTTCGCATCATTATTGCTCCAGGATGTCCCAACCGGTCATGCCAAATGTTAAAATCATTTGGGCTAGTAAACTTCTGGTTTACAATAGCATTTGATTCAATTGCACTAATATTAGTGTAATATAACCGAACAAAACGAATGCAATTTTTCTAGTACAACTTTCTTATTTGAATCACAAGTTGTAATATAGAGGTACTCATTATTTCCCTCATTTACCTGTCTCAATGTGATATCCATTTTGGCGAATATCCTTGAAACTTAGTAAGTTTCTTTGAGACTTGCTAGAAAATAATGCATCATTTATTATGAACTTTGTTCCCCATGAAACAAAATAATAGCTCTTCCAAGCCTTCAATCATATCAGTACTACCAATAATGGTATTAACACTCGCTTTTTCCATTCTAGATGAGTGAAGTAAATCTTACTTTTGAGAATAGTGTGTGTAGTTGCGCTCAGCAAGACATATATCTGCACTATTTTTCCTGATCATTTTCTTCAAAGAAAATAAAATATATTAACATCGAAATTTGTATATATATATATATAAATACAATTAATTTCAAAAGCGTTATTGCATTTTAATATATGAATTCATGTATATAGAATTCACGTAATAGAATTCAACAATGCAAAATCATGTATAAAATACAAGTCATGTAACATATGAATTCAAAAATATCAAGCAATCAACATTTATTATATATTTACTTTTATAGAAGTAAATATAGAACCCACATACCCCTTTTTTTTTTATAACAATATGCATATTATCCAAGATTTTAGTCTTATAAGTTATGACCATCAAGAAGAGAGATATTCATGGATTCAAATGTGGAATATAAATAGTTCCACAATTTCTTTTGTAAAAGGAAAAAAAATCAGTAAGTGTAGAAGATATAATATATAGATTAGTAGGATCTTTTAAAATATTTAGATCCTTTATAAAGGTAGCAAAGAGGGAAAATAAATAAACCCATTATATCATTCTCTTCAGGAGAATATAAATACTTAATAAATACATTCGCTTCGGGGAATGTAAATATGAAAATGTTCCTTCTAGAAAATATAATGTCACACACTTTAGGTGATGTGAATAATAGATCAATTTACTTTATGGAATAATCTTTTGACATATTCACTTCTGGGAATATGCAAATCTCCTCAAATAGAGGAATAAATCAATTATATATATATATATATATATATATATATATTTTGGATAATTTTCAATAATAAGGATGCATTCACTTCAAGGAATGATTATCCATTTTTCTATATAATTCTCATTCACTTCTGGGAATGGAAATAGAATAAACTAGAAGGAATTATTGATTTGTGCAATCCTTTGGATCAGTATTTTCTCCTCCTTTTTCTTTAATGGTGTCTCCAAGACCCAAAAAAAAAAGGTATTGTTTTGTGCAATTCTTCTGGAATGCGACATTTTCTTGTTTATTAGTCTCAAAACTTATTGAGTAAAGATGAATATCAATATATAATATTCAAGATAAATATGTAAAGATATCTTACCTTAAGCCTTCCTATTCATCACCGTATACCGATGCTATAATAATAATATAGAGGAAAGAAAAACCAACCAAAAACAAATGCCTTCGTAACTTGCAAGTGGTATTGAGAAAAGAATTGTGGCTGTATCGAATGCTCTTCCAATTTCCACCAAAAATAAAGAATCCTAGAAGAAGGAATTATGCTTGCATTGTGTTAACAAGCTTCTTCACTTTGAGAGCAAAGTAATCCTTGATAACGTGTTATAAAAATAAGAATAGAGAGAATAATAGAGAAGAAGAGAAAGAATAGTCTTATTGATAGTCTCAAAAGGTACTCTATATGGAGCATCCAAAGGGCTATTTATAGCCAAATAAAGAGATAAT
Source organism: Dalbergia oliveri (assembly GCA_030441495.1). NCBI lineage: Eukaryota > Viridiplantae > Streptophyta > Magnoliopsida > Fabales > Fabaceae > Dalbergia > Dalbergia oliveri. The sequence goes on from JAMLFY010000010.1 coordinate 13,911,886, forward strand.
ATCACATCAAATCATAACCGATTCTATCTAATCAAATCAAATCTTAACTGAATCAGCTAAAGATATGGACATCCATAAATGGATAATATTTCATAACAAATTTCAATTTTTAGTTTTCATCTCCAATTTTCAATATTTCCTTCACAAAATCCTAAGAACTAAAACTAAATAGACCCTTATCTTTTTAATGCAAAATTTTCCTTTTTAAATCCTTGACTAGGGCAGAAAAATAAAAAATAAAAAATAAACCCTTTCCTCTACCCCAAGTACATAAGTGTGTATGACCAAAAAAAAAAACAGAACGTGACAAAAGAAAAGCATAGAAATGCATAACTTTTTGACATTTAACAAGGATAAATTGTCACTATTGCGTGTATCTTGCCATTTCTATATATTTAATTACGTTTTATTTAATTTATCTAAAATAATCTTATTTATTTCTTAATAAAAATAATTTTTTAAAATTATTCTTATTATAACTCCTAATTTTTATTTATTTAAATTCTTAAAAGTCTCTTAAGTTTTTTACTATCACTCATATTTTTAACTAGTTGTGACAACTAAGTAGTATTTGAATTCATAGATTTACTTATTTAATATAAATTTAAACATTAAGTGTATATCAAATTGACATAATTTCAATTCTTTTTAAAGAATACTTAAAAGAATAACAAATTCATATGTTAAAGTTATTAAAAACTACTCTTTGAAGTTGAAATGTGAAATATTAATAAAAAATTATCAAATTTTCTTTCCATGTGTTTTCAAAGATTATATTACAATATTATGAAAATATAAACAATTTTATTCCGTTAAGCTATTTTATTCTCATGACTAGCGGATTGAAAGCTACCTGCATGTCTACTCCTCCATATTTTCTATTTTTAATATAATTTTAAAAGTTATTATTTTGCAAGGATTAAACTTAAATTGAAATATAATTAATTCAAATATACAAGTAATAAAATTTGCAGTTAACTTACTCAATTATTTTTATTAAATTAAACTCTATTTCTTTGTTAATTAAAAATTTTTAAAATGAAAAAAGTATGTAATTTCAAATAATATTTCCTTGTAAGTTATCAGAAGACGGACAAGTAACTATCAAAGAACACGAGGGTATGTTAGTAATAAAAAATTTCAACACCAATGCACTTTAGTTACTAAAGGAAACTCCCATTATATATGTATATATACACAGTAAATATAGTTGGCATATAAATTATTTTATTCAATTCTTTTGTTCTTTAAAAAATATCGTGTAATATAATTTATAAAAAAAATCTGAAGTTGAACAAGTGTTAGTTTATTTAGTCAGCTTCATCTTAGAATTCGATAGATTTAACATTACAACTTAATCGGATAATAGATAACCCTCAAACTTGATGTAATTTCAAAAAACTTTAAGGAAATAAAATTGTATCCTTGCTAATAGTTATAATTTTTGTCCTAATGATAAATGTTTAATTTAACAAGTGATATTAGAGCAAAGTCATGGGTTCAAATCCCCTAGTTTAGGCCACCAATATTACTCTTAGAATTCAATGGGCTTAATATTCAGCACATGACTTCTATAATAAGTGCAACTCCTCAAGCTTAATGCGATTTTGAGAATTTTAAGAAAATAAAATTGCATTTTCATTTAATCTATAGTTTTTGACTTAATAATAAGTGCTTGATCCAACAGAACATTATTCTTGACTTAATGGCCAAATAAAAGAAATTATATTTTAGATAAATCAGCAAATAGCTTTGTTAAGTGAGAGTGAGTGACAATGGCCAATCCCATAATCTATTGGTGTGGTGCGTTAATAATACATATCACCGTATGTTTTTGTTGGTGTTTCGGCATTTAGCATTTTGGTTCTGTAGATGTTTTGTTACGGATCAAACTTTTAACCGAAGACTTTCCTTCTCTTGCTACTCAATTGAATATGGTCTATAAATAGTTTCATCAAATTCAAGATGAAAAAATATGATGAGTTCACTTATTTTTCTTATTGCTATTGCGGTTTGATGTGAAATTGTCTATATTTTGACATGGCTAGTTTAAAATTTTGTATAGTTTTGTTGGTTATAATAATAGATAAAAAGTACAAGATAATTAAAACGTTTGCTAAATTTTATATCTAGAACAATGCGTCATATTTGTTGATCCTTAGATAAATTAATAGTTAATACCATTTTATTGCATCTGAAAATCAATATAATTTCTCTCAAACTATATATATTTGTATCAATGTGTAGCTCTTTTTATAATAGATCGATTTATATATATATATTAGGTTTGATATTAAGAGTGGACTATCGTCTTGGAGTTGTGTTATTTATACTAATAGAGATATATACTTGTTACCACACATCATTCACCATTAAATGAATATGAACCCTATTTGAATGGTCACATCTCATCTAATAGTCAATAAAGTGTGAGTCAGTATAATATTCTATCTCATGAGTACAAATAATATTTCTAGTCATATACATTAGTTGCTTATAAATTAACTTATATGACCAGAAATAAATAAACATAGAGCTTATTTTCTTCATGAAAACAAAACAAAACAAAAAATGTTCTTTCTTCATGAAAACGCAAAAGCTTCTCTAGCCCACACGTAACCATCATTGAGCTTATTTTGAATTAATTTAGGTTAAATATTTATCGGACCAACAAAAAGGTGAAATATTTATGAAAGAACATCAAACTATGTGTTTGGCATGTCATATTAGGTATAATATGATAAGTTAATATTACATGTTTTACTCTTATTTATTGTTTGGTACAACGACGTATTATATAAGTTTATCTATAATGAGTTCCTTATACGTCAAAATGACATATAACTTAATCATACCTAAGGAAGCCATATTAGACCTGATTAGCCTTTAACATATAAAAACTCTCATATTTTCTAAATTTAAATAATAATATTAATAATAATAATGAAAAAAATAATTATTTAATAAATAATAATAAATAAAATAATAAGTATTTAGTAACAATTAAATATTTTAACTAAATAATATATAGTATAAAAGTCAATCATAAACTAAAAATTATTAACTAGTAAACTAAATTATAAATAAGTAATAAATAATATGTAATATTTGAAAATAAGGATTAGTAATTAAAATAAAAATTATAATTAAAAATTTAAAAATATTAAAATATATAAAAGAGAGTATTTAATATTTTATACTTAATGAAATAATAAATAGTTATAAAATATTGAAATGATAATAGAATTTAATATAAATTAAAATTTTAATTAATAAAAAGTTATTTTATTATTATTTTTTATTTATTTAAAATTAAAATTACTAGTAAATAAATGATAATATTATAGAATATAAAATGTAACACTAAACACTATATAATATTAAAAGTATATGGTTTTATCCTATCAAGCCTTATACTATATGGTTTTATCCTATCATGTAAACTGCCTAAATACAACGTTAGTGTGATAAGTATTTATGAATTGTTCCAGAATTTAATTTTAACATATTATCACATTATTTTATTATTTTTTTACGTGAACATTTTTAGTTGGTAGTTACTTAAATAGGTTATCAATATAACATTATCGACCCTATTATAGACAAATTGAACAAAATAAATGAGTTAAAATTAAACTCCTTGTTTTATCAAGGCAAACCATTTTTTTCATGAGAACTTATAAAATTGATAAATTTATTTGTGGGAGAAAAAATTGAGAAATCTCAACTATTATGAAATTAAGGGGCGTATGGATGGGATTTTTTGAGGTGAGATTTCGTCACTAAAAATATTTGTTTTTAATTTTTATTTTGTAGAAGTTAGAAAGAGCAGTTTATGAAACAAATCAATTTTTTACTTTTTCAGTTATATATATATATATATATATATATATATATATATATATATATATATATATATATATATGGTGAATTTGTTTGAGCTTTTCTTAAAAAAATAATTAGAAAACTCAAATTTTATATATATAACTGAAAAAAGCATTAAAGAATTTTTGCTTTCCAGAAGCTATTTTTTGGTCTTTTACAAAAAAACTGAAAATATATTTTTTAACACTAATTATTTTTAAAAATTTATTTAATTATATGAAAAGTGAATTTTTTTAATAAAAAAAATACCTTTATGCAAAAAATTCTTATTCAAATGCATCAATAAAATTTAAGTTTTATAATTACTTTTTTTGAAAGTTAAAACAAACGCACCCTAATTTTCTTGTAACATCTTGATTGTGAATAATAATAATTATCCGTAGGGTAGTTGTTAAGATTTTGAAAGTGAAAAAATTTATGAGTTTTTAATATATTTAATGTATTAAGAAATTAATATTCTTAATTTTTAAGTAAACTCTTTTACTCTTGGAACTTTGCCCTTAACGAAACTCATCAATAATGAACATCAATTCGGCACGTGGGAAAGCAATGCACCAATGCCGTTTTCTTTGTATTCCTTGGCTCCATCATATTTTGTTTGTTGTGTATCATTCATATGAATTCATGTCACCATCCATGGTTGAATTCATTTCAAGGTTATTGTCTTAATATCCCGAAACAGAGCAAACCTATGGCCACTCGCAATGTGGGTAAGACCGTAAGGAATAGTGAAATGCCACATAAAGATAAGTGTTTGGTTAACAATAAAAGTCAATAATAAATTTACTATATACACCTTTTTAATATTAAATGTGATGAGTGGTCTAAACAATTTATCATCGTCAGAATTGATTTATTGTTGATTTTTTTGTCAATCAAATATTTTTTCATACCCAAAAAGGGTAAAGGCATCGCATCAACGTCAAAAGAAAGCGTGGGGAAGTAACAGTCCAATAATGGGTGCGTATATCTATATTTATCAAGGGTCCAAGATTCAAAAAATAGAAATGAAGAAAAGCCAATATCATATTCACAGTGTGTAAGGAACTCCGTAAACCAGGAGACATAGCAGAGAGTTGGTAGTTACCTAAATTTTTTAAGGATTTACTTATGAATTTGATTTCTACGACATTATTAAAATAATCTTGTGGAGTTTATCCCTTGGTATAAGGGACAGATCCAGGGGTCACCAGGAGCTCCCCAAGTTTTCCAATTTTTTTTTTATAGATATAGATATAAATTAATATTAATGTATAGTATACCATTATTTAATATATAAAAAGATGTCATAGATTAGTTGTTTTAATGTTTTTTATGATTCTTTTTTAAATATGTGAGTCAACAATGTAATATTATAATATGAGAGAAATTATAGTAGATCAAAGTTAAGAAGTAAAGTATAGGTTGAGCCATTAGCTGTTATAAATTATTATAAAATAATTGTAAATTTTTTTCTAAAATAACTAGAATTTCCTAAGCTGAGTCCCAATTTAGGCCTTGGAATACAAATAGAAATATCTTATTTAGCTATTAAAGTTTTCTGAAATTCAGGTAGTAGCATAGAAATTCCTTAAATGAGGTAATAATAAAGCCCAAAAAGACTTTTTCTAACCACAATTGTTAAAAAAAAAAAAAGGCTATTCCTATTCAAATTTTCTAATTTTTATAATTTTGGGCCCCTCATTAATGACCGGAACCATCCTTGCTTGATAGAGCTCTACACTTTGAAGGCATTAGTCACCCCTATTGATAGTGGATATACTGGCACAAAAAAAAAGGGAACTCCAATATGTAATTATTTCTTACTTCTTAGCTTTTTCTTTTAAGTGGTTTAGGGCCGAGATAAAGATCAAGTTAAACCTACCTTATCCCAACTAATGATTCTCTCACACACACATATTAATACCTTGCTCATAGTTTATGGTTTCTTGGTTGGACATGTGTTCTTTGTTCTCAAGGTGTGTGGTGTTCATCTGCATTTACAAAGGCAATATCATCTAGTGAAGACATTTCTAGAACTTGATGACATTATCCCAAGCAATGGTGGAGTTATTTGCATTAAGCATCAATATTCTTGCAATCTCTATGCCTAACCTTAATCAATGCCAAAGGAGTTGAGATAGAGTTGAGGGTGGTTATGATTTTGTCTACTTGTTTTTTCCTTTCGTGTTTCCTATCAATATGTTTTTTATGGCCTTTATCCTGTTTTTGTACCCTTTTATAATACATTGACTTTCTCGTCTGTGAACCATTTCCTACTCTTCTTGATTGGCTTAGCACATCTTTGTTATTGCTTAAAAAAAAATGGAATTATTGCAATTCATCATGGGAAAAGCCCTATAACAAATTGAGTAATTTGAAATGTGAAACTAAAGTAGTAATTAACCTTAAATTTATTCCTAGCCACAAAGAAAATAATTATCTTTAAATAGGGGAGGTTGAGAGATCTAATATCTTTCTTTTAGAAACTATAATAATATGTTTGGTTCCCAAATATTATCACGTTGCATTGATTGAGATTGGATTGAGAAAAATTGAAACGGTTAGGTTTTTTTTCTTCATTATTGTTGATTGAGATTGGTTTGATAAAAATTAATTCTAATAAGTAATTGTATCATAATCTAAATCAAAACCAAAAAGCACTGTCATTTTATAACACTCTGAAGCAACCATAACTTTGATAAAGAATACACAAAGCACAAATTAATCTCTAGTACATCCATTTCCTAAACTTTCCACGATGACAACATGAAGTCAGATGCAAATCTATTTCTATTTACAAGCGTAGTATTGATGCCTGAATTAAATGTTATTCAGACTGCATAAAACACCTTTTCATTATTAACTCTCTAGAAATTCCATAGGCAATAAGCACTGTCCTCATGTCCTACAGAAGCTGATGAATATTCCTGATTCCCAAATGTTCTCTGAAGCATTTCATTGTTGTACATCACAGAGGATATGTCAGCATCAAAGTAGTATCTACCCTCAGCTTTCTGATTTTTGGGCTTTGTACTTGATCCATGGTTTTCAATCAACATCCTCAACATGGCCTGATCTTGGGTCGCAAAATAATCTAGGCACTGTGATGAGTTCCCAACTCCCTGTGCAATTTGTGTGGATTGTTGGTGAGACACAGTAGGGGCAGATTTGGTAAAATTCCATGAGGCAGGGTAAATAACAGAGGGGTTTGGATTTGAAGCATATGATGAAGGTGCCAACATAGAAGCTTCAAGGCTATCAACTATGTCATCATGCTGTGTCCTTTGGTCATCTGTTTGATTTGGATCGGAGAAGCAGGTCACGTGTGATGACTCCCCACCAGCAGTTCTTGTTTCGCTGTTGTATGGTGAAGAATCCATCAGTGGAGGCAGCCCCTTTCCAGAGGAGCTGAAATTCACCAACCCTGCTTGAACATGCAATTTCTTTTCACTCTTGTGAAAAACTCTGCATAGTGACCACTCATTCTGAAATGGAAAATCATATGCTCAAAACCAAATTCACCTTGTGTCATAGTTTCAAACATGAGATCAATTAGAAAAAAAGACTTTAGCTTGGCTGAGTCAAACATTTTAACTTATATGGTAATAAGTGATTGAATGTGTGGTGGTTCATCAAAATTCAATTCTTCAAACATAAGCAAAACATTTGAAATTTCTTACCTTAGCTGTTTTGGGTAGATTGTACACTGAATGTTTCCCCTCCAACCTGTACTCATGCATGACCCAATTTGTCTTTTCACCTTTTGGAGCTCTTCCTTTGTAGAAAACAAGAGTTTTCTTCATTCCAATCAGTGCTTTTGCCTTGTATATCTCTTTGTCTTTGCCTGTGGCCTTCCAGTAGCCAGCACCAGTGGCCCTATTTGTCCTTAGACCAGTTGGGTACTTTTTGTCCCTCACACAGAAAAAATACCACTCTTTCTCACCCATTTTGGCCCTCCCTTCATTGCAAAATCAGACAAAACAAAAGAATAAGGCAGAGTTTGAAGGTAACAAGAATAAGAATGTTACAATAACCAAAACAAATAAATGATCAAAACCATAGAAATAGGGTACTCACCAGGCAAATCCCATGGCTCACACTTGTTTAAATCAACCTCTCCAATGGCTCTAGCCCAGAAGCAGCTGTCAAGAACCTTCTGGGAGAGGTAGTGAGATATGAGCTCTTCATCTGTTGGATGGAACCTAAAACCTGGTGGCAATTCAAACTTGTGGTCTTCATTCATGGGTCTGGAAACGTTCTCCATTGATCCCACAACCCCACAGTACCAAAACTTCTGTTCCATTAAACAAAACGAGCAAACACATGAGACCCCCTCAATTTCAATTCAGACAAGAAACACATCATTTCTCTCAATATATATATATATATATATATACACAAACAATTAAAAAAATCTCAGATTCCCAAGATTAATTAGAATTGCATGATGAATTTATTAAACTGTAGTAAAAAAACAAAGGAGCAAATAATAACCTACCAAAAAGACTGGATAAGATTGATCAGTGGAAGAGAAGGGAATAGAAAAGGTTTTGGGTAACAAATTTACTGAGAATGTTATGTAACACAAGACAAGAAGAAAAGGGGAATAGGGGGAATGTTGGGAGATAGATGTTGTTGTTAAGAGAGGACTGTGTTGTGAAGAACATAACTCCTTAAATAGTGGATTTTATTTTAGGATTCAGAGAACCGTGGCCCATAAAAACAACTTGAAGGATAGTTTCATTTGCTTTTAGCTGTGGCTTTATTACTTTTGTAGGATAAGTTTCCTCCTTAACTTGACCAGGAACACCTCACCAAGTTAGCCTGCACGTAAGTGTTGATGTCACTGTGTCATTTGAACATACATAGCTGTAGTTATTATCCTTTTACCTTAGTGAAATAATAGTAATAGAGTGATGTTAATGAAAAATAATAATAATAGAGTGATTAACGTGGCTCTCATGAGTTCTTGATTTAAATTAGATCACCGTTCAATTCTTAAAATTATTGAAATTTGTTTCACATTATTCATTTTAGAGAATTAATCACCAACTTGATTTGTATTAGGCAATAAATTGTGAATGAAGTGTATATCTAAAGAATAAAATATCTTTTACTTAATAACAATCGGGAAAAAAAATCATAGAATCAGAAATTTTACCTGATTTTAGTTACTAGGGTGATTTATCATTATTATTAACTCTTAGATGGATAAATACATCATATCTTTTTATTTTATTTAATGATCTTCCAGTGATTACTGTAAAAAATTTAGGCGATATATTTCTAGTTGTATACCATTGTTGGTCTAAATAATTGTCTGCGTAAATCATATCAATATCTATATTTATTTTAATTAATACTTAAGAATCATTAATAGGAAACATATCCCACTTGGCAACTTTTAAAGCAGGTTAGAATTTAAAGTTTTGAAAAATTTACCAAAAAAGAAAACTATTCAAATATGTTTATAATTGATTTTTCTTTAAAAAAAGTGTTGATGGTTTTTCTTAATGGTCAACCTAATTTTTTAAATTTCAAATTTAATTCATATAAAATGAAATTTTAAATATTAGTTACAATAAAATTATATTTTAGTTAGATAATACCTATTTGATAATTAAAAAAATATTTGATAATTATGAAAAATCAGACATGTAGAATGAGATTGAATTTAAAATACATTATTTGTTAACTAACCAATTCTTTTAAAATTATTTTTATTTAAATTAATTTCAATTTGAAATTATCTACAAAAGCAAACTTTGAACTCAGTTTAAAAGTAAAATTTTTTAGGAGTGCTTAGAATTGAATCAAACTGGAAAAAAAATTGAGCAAATAAATCGAGCTAAAGAATCAAAAACCAATTACAAATAAAAAAATGATTTTAAACTTAAAACTACAGTAAACCATTCAAATAATAATTAAAAATAGAATATGAAGAGTCAAATTTAAAGCATAAATCAAAACTCACTTTTATTTAAGGATTTGATGGAAATTGATTTTACAAAACTAAAATACAAATCAATTTAATTCAATTTCTATTTTAATCATCCCAAATACTATCGATTGTATTTTGGATATAAGGATTAATTTCTAAATAAATTGAAATCTTATTGTGTTTAACTACTTTAAACAAAACAATATTTAACTTATAAATCAAATAAATTAGAATTACTTCAAATTAAATAAATTTCTAATTTTCAACTCAATTAATAATTGAAAATAGAATATGCAAAGTCAAATTTAAAATAGAATTCAAATACTAATTGAAACTCACCTTTAAAATAAAATTCAAATTTAAAGCTATAGTGAACAATTCAAATAACAATTGAAAACAGAATATAAAGAGTCAAATTTAAAACCTTAATCAAAAGTCACTTCTATGTTTTAAACAGTGTTCTATTCCATACTTGTCAATTTCTCTATTGAACCCCTATAAGTCACATACACCAAACTACCCTTTTAATCTCAACCAAGCAAGCAAGAATGCAAAGGAAAATTGAACTTGCACAAGAGAAATCTACGAGGGGTAACTTATTGTTCCTTAATTAATTAATCAATTTATAAGCACCCATCTGTTTAAAGTTCTTTCCATTGTAAGGTTTTAAATTGATATTATTATCTGCTACCAACATATTTTCTCCTTTTCGAATAATTATTTATTGAATATTTATGTGTTATCGAATATTTTACAAGTCATAATTTATAAAATTATTAGGAGGAACACACCCTTTTCTTTCTTTTGATGGAATCCATTTTCAAATCCTGATACTAATGACTTTAATAAATTGTAGAATAAATATGCAGTAAGTGATTCTAGAAGAAAATTACTGTATAAAATGACTAAATACGCGGTGTGATTCTAGAAAAATTATTAATGTTTAATTATTCTGTGAAATAAATAAAAATTATTCCTTTATTTATAGTCCTAACCTACTAACTAATAGGCATAAAAAATTTATTCCTTTATTTATTTATGTTACTTATATACTCTTGATTTCCATTTTAAGATTGATTATTATAATTTATTAATGAAATTGACTATTTTAAAATTGTTAATATTTTTTATTTTAATCAACTTCTCAAGAAGAAACCAAGACTTAGATGGTGATACATTGTGGATAACAAACTTCCTCTCTATATGGTATAAATGCTTTAATCTCTACAATTTGTATGTATGTCTGCCATCTAATCCTATTAGTTTTTACAAGACATGGTCTAGTGCCTTTTAGAGGATTTGTGTCTCTTCTTTATTTGTTTAGCTGGTCTATTTGGTGGCTGAGGAATAGGATTGTATTTGAAGGTTGTAAGCCTTTGATGAGATCAGGCTATTCGACCAAAGGTTGGTGCCATGAACTCCTCTTTGAACCTCGGCATTTTATTAGTAGTTTGGATCTGGTTAGAGTATTGCAACCTTAGCTTCTTTTACTGAACCATATTCATATTTACATTAACTTTGCCATGTATTGTACTCTGGCTTGTTCTTCATAGTTCCCTCATGACTTCACAATACGTATACCATACCATGATCATGAGTTGTGTATCACGACATGAACTTTACATGACACTGTCTGTTCTATGTTATGTTGGTCTATCGTGCAACTTTCTGAATGTTGTGTTTGTGTATCTATTTTTAACTCCCTGTCATCTTTTTGTTTTATCTGTTTTGATCCTTTTATTGTTGTTTAGGTGACTTTTTTGTGTTTCTTTTTTTATCTTGTTTTCTATATTGGACTTTTGCTCACCAGCACATTTGTTGGTTTGAGCTTTCTTTTTATCGAAAAAACATTCTGCATAATAAATTTTTTGTACCATTAATCATATAATATTTTCTTCCTTTATCATGTGAACTACTTTTATTATTGTATTGTAATATTATTAACATCTTTAACATTTTTATATAATATTTTTATCATATGGTCATTTCATAAATTAAATTTCTAATTTTATATGTTCCTACTCATTGTCATGTGCATTGCACAGGTTACAATGCTAGTTGTTTTATTAAAGCAAAAGTATAAGAACTTTAAATTTTAAAGGGTTTAAATTTCACTGAAGATTAGTTTAATTTGAAATAAAAAAGAAGGTAAAAATAGAAAAAGTATTTCTAGCACTTTTTTTTTTTGGCAACACCTTGACACCCTTGAAAAACAAGAGGATAGTAAAACAATAAATAGTGGTGATATATGTACTCACCAAAAAGGTGAGTCCATGGACTCACTTACAGAGAATGTAAGGAAAAAAAAAAAGAAAAACAAGGGAGAGATAGGATGAAGACAGAGAGGGAGTCGTAACACACCACAATAAATTTAGAAAGTCATTTTATTTTGTACGTGATTTAAAAAGTAATTTTTGGTACAATGTTATTAATCTGTCTAATTTTTTGAACTCTCATTTTCATTTTCATAAATGACCCTATGTGAAAATGTGAACACATTCTATTCTTTTCAAAGCTAAAACAATAGGAAGTTCCAACTCGAAGAATGCTTTGTTCTCCTTTTTTTTTTTCATACATCAGAAAGCTGAATGCTTTGTCCTCTAATAATTGTGTAATGCTTAATGTTAATATTTATGCCAAAAATCACAAATAAGAACATACTTCTGGTATGTTGAACATGACCAAACCCATCTCATAAAAATCATACGACCAAACCCATCTTATCCGAAGATGTGATAATCTCAAAAGTACGTAAATTATGTGAAACGAAAAAGAAATGAAAAGACCAAAAAGAGCTATTACTTTGGAACAATATTCGTAACGCAGTAATTACTTTACAAGAAGAAGCTGGCTAACAGACAAAGATGAGAAATCAAAAAGTCTGCCGCATTTATTGAGTAAAATTACAACTAAGGCCGCGTTTGACAGAGGAATTTTCGTATCTTGGGCATTAAGATATTATTGTCTTATTCAACTTTTCACAAATGGATATCCGTACAACTCCATCAATTATATCATCGTTTTTTGGTACATGGTAATATTTTTGGCACTTATCAATTTTATATATTACTTTTCATAAAGTCAGTTTATATAAACAAGAAAGATAAAAAAAGGGGTATCATAGCTTAAATAAAATTTATTTCTTCTTCACACAACTGCATTCGGTGCCTTTATTTCTAGTATATAATAAGCCTCGTCTATAAAGCAGCTTTTATTTGATCATGAAGAATACGCAAGCTTTTTGGTGGATTATATAAGATGTTTCGTTATTTAATTTATCTGCTAACGAACCGCGCTGCTTACAGAACATTAATACTCATAAATTATTACTAACTCTGTTTGCATTGTTTTCCATCCATTTGGATTCATTCGTACTTAAACTTCCTCGGCTAACTTATATAATACTTGTAACTGTCATCAACTATATATGAACTTATGAGTTGCATAAATGGCATTACATAATATGATAAAAATAAAATAAAATAAAATAAAATATAACCCTCTTCCTTAAGATATAAGTTTATTACACTTCCCCCACTATTTCTAAAACAAAAGCTGTCCTCTCCTAAACATTAAAAGAAGCTACACTTTTAATCAATTTTCACATTTTTCATTGATGCTCTATTTTCTCTTGGTTATTATTTTATTTTGAATCAAAATATCCTTTATTAATAGTGATATACATTATTCTTTTAGAAAATAATATATATAGATTATAATAATATAAAATATTTAATTTCATTTTGAAAATGAATAATTAATAGAGTGATTAAATTGTAAATTTTATTTTTAAAAATGAAAATTACATATTTTTAACTATTAATTTTAGCATATTAATGTATATAAAAGTAAATTATTTGTTGATATTGTATATGAAGATGAACCATGAAGAATGTTATGAGAAGAATTTTGTTATTTTACTATAAAAAATATTTATTAATATTCTAAAATTAAAAGTTGGGAAAATGTGTAATTTTTTTAAAATAATTATTATAGATTATTGGTATTATGTTCACTTAATATAGGAATAATTTAAAAATTAAATTATATATAAATAGATCAATATTCTATATTATTATAAGCCAAATTACTTTTTAATCTGGATAAGCCAAATATATTTTATTTATACATGAATTTAATATGTATAATTATTAATGAAGGGTATTTTGTTAAAAAATAAAATAATAAACATAAGAAAATGAAGAATTAATGAAAATTTTGAAAATGGGATAAAATATAGTTTATTTTAATATTTTAGGAGAGGAAAGTGTATGTTTTAGAAATAAAGGAAATGAGAATGTAATAACATCTTCTCTCAATGGAGGACATTGTATTTTACTAAACATTATTTGTGAGACAAAGAGTATATGTAATAATTCAAAGGTAGTCTTTTTCTGTTAAATGTAGATACATATATATAGTGACCTAGTTAGCAAATTTAGGCAATAGGGGCAAATATAATAATAAGCATAATAAAAAGTTGCACATAATTTTTCTCTTAATGTGGGGTCAAACTTTATAAAATAATAGGAGAAGGGGTTTGTATCTATCTATCTATATAGCATTAACAAAATAGTGACATTTTCATGGGGCATAAGCCTACACTACTCAAGTAGATCTGCCAATGCATATACAATAGTATATGTACATTGTAACACTCGTTCATACAAAAGAAATTTATACAATTAACATATTAATTAATTTACAGTACAAATAGACTAATAGAGTGTTCTAACATAAATGCTTGGTAGTTGACATCATTGTTTATAGACCAAACTTTCTTTCCTTTGTTTTCTCTTTTCTTTGTTTGCTTGTCTTGTACATGACCAAAGGCCTTTTCTCACAAAATTCTCATTTTCTGTGTTGTTTAACATTGTGATGAAAAAGGGAGACCTTTACTTCACACTAATTAAGGCAGATGTTGCTGCTAGGCTCAATAGTATTGGGTAGGCTTGTCAGATGATTGAAGTCTTCCCTATAGTCTAAATTCAGTCTTTATCCTTCGCTGGGGATCCATTCCTGTTCATCAACGTTGGCCGTTTCTCATAAATGATCTGACCTTCCGTTAGGAGGAACGTTCGTATCTTGAAGATTTGGGAGATCCTATGCTCTTCGACCTTCAGAGTTGTGAAGCCCGATCTCGAAGTATGGGTTGGTTGGTTGTCAGATTCTTGCTGACTTGGAAGTGGGATGGCCAAGAAGGCCCCATGAATGTGGGACATATTTTGGGCCACGAGGTTGGTATGTGTTCACCGGTCCACAAGCCCTCCAGGCTCGAAGTCTGAAGGACTGAAGAGACTAGGATAGAATGTTAAACTTTTCTACCGTTTTGGGGTTCCTCCATTATTGTGAGGTCAGTATGTGTCCGACCAGTCCACAAGTCCTCCACCTCAAAGTTGAAGGACTGAAGAGGCTAGGATAAAATGTTCTCATGAGTCGGGTTGCTCTTATCTGTTCACTGATTTCGAATTTCCTCCAAGTTTTCCATGACTTTGCAACTCCCAAGATAGTGGCCACATGCCAGCATCGTGTGGGTTGGGAAGTCATGTTCATTAAATGTGACTCTATCACCGCGTGATGATGGGCACATGTCTTTAAATGAATGGTGATGATGAGGAAGTTGAAAAGCCTCTCTTCAGCCTAGGCTTTGAAAGAGTGAGGTTACTTGCTTTTCATTCTCATTCATGTCTTGCTCTTCATCCAAGTTTTTCCTCTTTCTTAACTCAACTGTTCGTCGCTTCCAAATTGCTGAGGTTGTTGGTGTCTGGCGTGAATCCTCCAAAGATTCTTTCGTTTTCGTTCCACTGCTTCCTCCTTTTGAAAGGTATGCCACTTATTCTTTTACCTCCTGTCTCTTTGTGAATGATAAGTTTTGATTCGGTGGCGAGTGTGTTGGGTGTGTATCCAAAAGGTTCAATATGTTCTGTTTGTTACTTGCAATTTCGTATCAAGAGAAATGTATGGGTTTTTGAATTGGAATTGGTTGTATTCCGAATGTTTGTTGTTGTTTTGGTGATGTACTGGATTTTTGCCATTGGTCTCATCTCATACCTTGCTTTCCTGGAGGGGGTTCCCAACTAAGCATCTTGGGCTGTGCAGTTTCCTGCTAACGAGACCATGACAAAACGGCCGCTGAGGTCCCGGCCCCCAACCTGGCAATATGTTTGATTCGCTAGGAGATATAAAGTCCACCTTGACCGAAGCTGGGGATGTGGAGGGAGTGTTACCCGATGGCGTTCCTGAGGGTTTTGAGCTGGTCGCATGTGGTCTAGATGACCGAGTAATCGACGGCCCAGGTCTCGATTTGTTTTATCTACGAGACTATTTTTAGCTGGGTGAAAATAGAGTTCCCTTTTCCGAGCTTGTATATTGATATCCTTACCATTCTTCAATTGGCTATGATCCAACTTCATTCCAATTCCTGGGTTTCCTCCGGGATTCCAGGTTGTACCATCTCTTGGGGTTCTAGGGGACCCGGGTTGTTCTTCTATTTTTTTCGAGTGAATAAGCCTAAGGCCGGTAATGAGTCATTGGTATCGTTCACGCGGCTCGAAAGAAGCGGCTACTCGAGGCGTTCGACTCATCATATAAGAGACGGACGTATGTGGAGCAATTTTTTAAAGTTTGGCCTTGTGCTCAAGTTAGGGACCAATTCTATGATGCCTTTGGCCATACAAAATTTCCTTTCCAATGGAACAATAGTCCTCTACCAAGTCCTCGGGTGTCCCTAAGGGACTTCTCTCTGTGGAAAAAGTTTATGCTCGAGAGAACAGTTGTCAGCCGATATCAAAATTTGACTAGAGTAAAATGTGCTTTCCCGATCCAAGATGGGGATAATCGACCTCTTCTTGAAAACGATTTTGTAAGGAGAAAAGTTTGTGTTGTTGGAATAATTTGGCTAATGTGCATCTTGACTTAACTCTGCTTTCTTCTTCTTCTTGTTTTTTTTTTTTATAGGCGGTTTTAACAACTGGAACAAGAGAAGAAGGTCATGGCTGACAAAGCTCCTCGTTATGATGTTGACACTCTCTGAGCAACAAAGAAGAAGAAGAGAAAGGCCAGCTCTAAAGTTTCCAGAGGTTCCTCAGGAGGTGAAGGTTTTGCCGGCATTCTAGTAGGCTACCACATAACCTCTTCCCGAGACAGGAGATGGGGGTAGAGGGTGATAGTTCTATTCAATCTGACCCATTTGATATGACCGATGGGAGCCTTCAACTTCTTGGGCAAGCCCTTCTCCTGCCGCCCTCAGGTCTGGTCGCTTCCACCCCTTCTGATCCCTTATTAGAAACGGTTGCGCCATTTCTAAAAGAATTTAGTAAGGATGCAGGGTCCTGACGCTCCATTTAGGATAGGCATTTTGGTAATGAGCATCTAATTGATTCCCAACTTCTGTTTGATAATGATATTGCCAAGTTCCAAAGGTCGGGTTGCTATCTTTATTCCGACTCAAGAAGCGACCTCCCTTCAAAATGCTGCCATGGCTCGGTATATTGAGAAGGAGATCCAGAAACATGGCTTTTCATGCCAACCAAGTTGGTGAAAAGTTGGCAGAGGCCCGAGGCGAGATAGATAGGCTGGAAAAATTACAAAGTGAAGAAAAATGAGGTTTGAAGCTCGGGAAAAGCAAAGGAGGAGCGGATATAGGCTCTCAGAGGTTTCAGACTCTGTCTTCGTTGTTAGAGTCTAAAAGAAAGAAAAAGAGTTTCAGAAGACTGATCAAGGTGAGGCCAGAAAGACAAGGTCGAAAATGTGGTTAATGACCTTCCTTGTCAATTTGAAGCGGGTTATGAGCGAGCTCGAAGCCATTTCAAGCATCTCTTTGGAGATTTGGAACTGGATTTCGATAAGCTGGGCCATGGTACAAGATAGTTGACGGCTCCTTGCATCCACCCTCTAACGATTCTAACGTTAAAGGGGAGATCAACAGGGAATGAGGAATCATGAAGGTCGGGGAAATGCCCTGATTTTATTTATGTAAATATCAAGGTTGTTAATGACACAGGATAATTTTGCTTGCTAACATTTTGGAGAAAAGGATTTTTGTTCTTGCTAGTAAGGTTTATTTATGTTGTGTTACTTGTTACATTTTTGCATTAGTAATATCAATCGGGTTGTGAATGCTCAAATAGCCTTGTTTTACCCGTAACCACAAGGTTTTGGTGGATATAAAGATCGGAATGCTCACACTCGTGATAACGAAGTTTTGATGAATACGACGATCGGTATTTATGTACTCATGATAACGGTTTCATTGTCAATGAAGACCGGTATTTGCATACTTGTGATAATGAGGTTTCATTGTTAATGAAGATTGGTATTTGCATACTCGTGATAATGAGGTTTTAGTGTTAATGAAGATCGATACTTGCATAATTGTGACAATGAGGTTTCAATGTCAATGAAGATCAGTACTTGCATACTTGAGGCTAACCATTAGCTTAATAAACGTGCAATATAGAAAGTATATTTGAGGAAGGGGACAAATTTAGAATGTATAACTTCATAATACAAAATTTTAGCTATAATTCCTTCGTAATTTCATAGCGCTTCCATGTCCTAGGTATGGCTTTTCTATCCATTGCAGAGAGCTAAAGGCGCCATTTCCCAGGTTTGCTTAAATTCGAAACGGACCGTCCCAGTTGGGGGCTAACTTACCTTCAGTCGGGTGTTTGTCCGCCCTTCTAAGTACAAAATCTCCTTTTTGAAATTCTCTCTTTATTACCTTCTGGTTGTAAAGCAGGCAACTTTATTCTTGGCCGCGATGCTCCTTATGTGGGCTATCTCCCTTTCTTCCTCCAGGTCAAGATCTGCCTTCCTCGCCGTATTGTTTTGGTCTTCATTGAATTTTTCTCTTCTGAAAGACGAGAGCCCACTTCTCCGGGATTACGGCCTCTGCTCCATAAGTAAGGCAGAAAGGTGTTTCTTCGTAGTTGACTGGGTGGTTGTGTGGTAGGCCCATAAGATACTCTGTAGCTCTTCTACCTAACCTTTTTGCCTGGTAGACGTTTCTTGATGCCCTGAAGGATGACTTTATTGGCTGCTTCTGCCTAGCCATTGTACTAGGGGTGTTCTATAGAGGCAAATATTTCCTTGATACCCAGGCACTTGCAAAACCCTTTAAAATTTTTGTCTGCAATTGAGATCCATTATCTAACTATGGCAAAAGGCAAACCATATCTACAGATTATGTTTTTCTACACAAAGTCTTCAATCTTTTGAGCTGTGATAGATGACAAAGGCTCCGCTTCTATCCATTTAGTGAAATAATCAATTGCTACAAGAAGGAACTTTAGTTGTCCCATGGCTTGAGGGAATGGGCCTAAAAGGTCCATCCATCTGCAAAATGGCCATTAGACGTCCGAACTGTGAAGTTCTTCAGGGTGCTAGGTGCATAGAGGCAAATCTTTAGCATTTGTCGCACTTCTAAACGTATTTTGAATTATCTGTTTGATAGTTGGCCAATAATAACCGGCTCTGATGACCTTCCCGACAAGTGATCTTGCCCCAAGATGATGTCCACAGACTCCTTCGTGTATCTCTCCATTACATATTCTGATTGCTTTGGGTTGAGGCATTTCAGTAAAGGCATTGAGAATCCGCACTTGTATAGCTGTCCCTCCATAATCACATAAAAGGCTGAGACGTCAATCTTTCTAGCATCCTTGTCTTTAAGGGACATCACCGATCATTAGAAATTTCTTGATAGGGGTCATCCAAGAATCCATGTCGGTCATATTGAGAAGGTTAGGTGGATCATTACTTGAAGATTCAACTGAGATGGTTGGAGAGTCAATGTGAAATACCCATTGAAGGTATGGTTGGATGTTCAATTGTCTCTTGAATAACCAATCGGTTATTCCCTGGTGGGCTAACTTTGAAAGGAGATCGGCAGTGAATTTTGATTTCTTGGGATGTGCTCAATGTGGAATTTGAGGAAGGTCATCGTCAACTTCTTGACTTGGTCAAGATATTGCGTAAGAGATTATCTTTAGCTAGATATTCTCCCTCTACTGTGTTTGTTATTTGAAAAGCTATATTTGCACTTGAAATTAAAAAATAGCCAAAGTATTTATTCTTGTTAAATCATAACAACTGAAACGAGTTTTATTGATGTACTTCAAAAAGAGCAAATAAAATGTCAAACTTTTTATGGGGTGGGAACAATGGTATGGGTGAGAAAATGAGAAAATAAGAAAGCTACCAATTAATTTTAAACCGAGCACATATGTCCGGATACCTGGTTTGTGACTATTAGAGTCACTTTTGGCTATGATAGTGAGGCTCCCATTTCTTTGGCCAAATGAAGGCCGGCAAGGAGGGCTTCATATCGGCTTGGTTGTTGCTAACTTTGAATCCAAACTTCAAGGATTGCTCTATTGTCACCTCGTTTGGCCCCTCTAAAATTATACCTGCGTCACTTCCTCGTAAATTGGATGCCCCATCCACGTAGAGGGTCCATTCTTTGGTCGAATTATGGCTATTCCACACCACTCATTGATAAAGTCTGCCAAAAACTTGGGATTTGATTGGACCTCTGCTTTCATAAAGTATCCCATATTCAGATAGCTCCATCGACCAAGTAATCATGTGGCCTGCAAATCAGGTTTTGCAGGACTTGCCTGATGGTTGATTAGCCCTGACAATGATATGATGACTTTGAAAATAGGGGCATAACCACCTCGCCATGATCACCAAAGCCAATGCCAGCTGTTCAATTTTTTTGATAGCGGGTTTCGGTCCTTGTAACACCTTGCTCACAAAGTAAACCAGGTATTGTTCTTTTTTTACCTCCCTTACCATGTCAAACTAACCTTTTGCAGACATAGAGATAGAGTATTAACGGTTCTCCTAAGACGGGTTTCGACAAAATGAGGGGCTAGAAAGAAACAACTTTATGTTTGGAAGGCTGCTTCACATTCATCATTCCACTTAAATTGCTTTGCTTTCCTTATGCAATCAAACAAAGGGAGGTTTGTCACCGCCTTAGACATGAATCGAGTTAAGGCCATCACTCGACCTTAGCCACTGCACCTCCTTTCCTGCCGGGCTTCTCATTTCAATAACGGCCTACACTTATCTGGGTTAGCCTCGATTCCTCTGTGTGTGATCATAAAGACCAGAAATTTTCCAACTTGTACTCTGAATGTACACTTGTTCAGATTCAAACGCATGTTGTGCTTTCTTAGCTCCTCAAAGATTTCTTGAAGGTCTGCCAAATGATCTCCATTACAACCAATCTTCACGACCATATCATCCACATAGACTTCGATATTTCTCCAATTGCTCTCAAACACCTTGTCCATTAATCGTTGATATGTGGCCCCTATTTTCAGACCAAAAGGCATTACCCGGTAACAATATGTTGGACCATCCATCATGAAGGCTGTTTTTTCTTCGTCCTCTAGATGCATTGGAATCTGATTATATCCTGAGTATGCATCCATGAAGCTTAAACTGATATACAACAGAATCTACTAGCTTATCAATGTTTAGTGGGGGATATGAATTTTTGGAGGTTTTGTTGAGATCCGTGAAGTCAACACACATCCGCCATGTTCCCTTGTTCTTCTTTTCTACCAAGACTACATTAGAAAGCCATGTTGTGTATTTTAACTCCCTGATAAATCCTTCTTTTAAGAGTTTTTCAGTTTAAGTCCTCATGATTTTCTTTTTCTGTCGATAAGATCCGTTTTCACTGGGCCATGTAGCATTGTCCTTCTTGTTGATCTGCATGGATTACTCTCGAACCAGAGTTATCGGAAACTTCATCGTGAGGTGGGGGGTTAAAATGATTGCTCTAAGCTTGTTAATTGATGTCTGACCAATGATGATATTGTATGGGCTATGCTTGTCCATAATGAGGTATTTCAGGAATGATCTTGACCCCACCAAAGGTGGTTAATAGTTTTACATTCCCTATGGGGACAACCTCTCACCCATGAAGCCTATCAGGACCACCGTAAGAAGCGGAGATGCTTTCTTTAGGCAAGTTGAGTTTTGAAAAAGCTTTAATAAAGATGATGTCCGCGACTTCTTTGGTCAATTAGAACTCTTCTTACTTCAAAATTGGCGACGACAACCCGGATGACCATCGGATCATCATGATTAGGCTCAGTCCCTTTGAAGTCTTCGGCCGAGAAAGTGATCGGGACATCATCCAGCTGATCTTTGGAGATTATGACCTACACTCATCACGGCCTTCAAACCTCGTAGATGCCTTTTCGGGAAGATTCTGATGAGCCTCCCCTAGCATAACCTCCGGTGATTGTATGAATGACACCCTCACGGACGGCCCTCATTTGCCGGTGATTTTTCTTCGATCCTCTGGGCCTTTCCTTTTTTGGCCTTCACTCTTCTTTGCTAGGATATCACAGAAAATACTTGGCTAGTTTACCACTTCTGGCTAGACTCTCCAAAAGGTCTCTAGAACATCATATTCATCAGTCGTATGACCAAAGGCTCGGTGATAATCACAACATTTACGCCTATCAACATATCGAGGTTGGAACCTCGGAGCTTTTAGGAGGGCTACAATCCCATTGCTACAAACATCTCAAAGAATCACATCTTTCGGAGCTTCAAATTGGGCGTAGTTTGTATATGCCCGCAACGGTGTCCGTTTTCAAGGTATCTATCTCTGTTCCTTCTCGGACCTTGATTCCTCTGGAATGAATTCTAAGGTTGTCGTCATGAATCTCCTCTCTCCTTGGGGATTCTGGGTGACCCTTGGACTCTCCCTATTTCGCTTCCAACTTTCCTCCCTTCCTCTGATATACCCAGCAACCCTATTAGAGTTTATCCAACTGTGGACGAGATCAATGTCAAGCAACTCAGCGAATGGTCCTGGTTTTAATGCTCTTATAAAGGTATACATGGTGACCTTCTAATCCAAATCTTTAATTTGAGTCGTCACCTTGTTGAATCATCCCATGAAATCCTTCAATAATTCTTAATCACCCTGTACTAGGCCATACAGACTTCCGATCGTCTTCTGATGGGTCTTTCTAGCTGTAAAATGATTCAGAAAATGATCGGTTAGGTCATTAAAACTTACGATGGATCGTGGAGGAGGGATGAACCATGCGAGCAACGTCTATAAGAGCAGCTGGGAAGGCTTTGCAACAGAAAGTGTTGAGTCGTCGCAAACTAGCATTGCATTCTTGAAGGCATCAACATGACTTTGGGGGTCGATGTACCATCGTAAGGTTGTAAGTGGTTGGTGGTGGTATGAGGGTGGGCAGACTCCGTCATGATGAACTCTGAATGGGTGTCCAGGATGGTAAAGGATAGCTATGTGTTTGTCAGTGGATGATAACCAAGAAAATCATGACGTGTTTGGCTTGGGAAATGGCGGGCTAGTGTTTCGGTATATGAGAAGGTATGGTGAGTTGAGTGATGTGTCTCGTGAATTGGAGGTCGGTAAGGGTTACGATTCGTATGTGATGGTTGGGTCTCAAAATGCTCTGGGGAAGCTGGATTCTTCAACTTTCATTTCGTTGTTAGTTCATGGCATTTATTTGTTGGTGCATATCCTGAAGGGTTTTCATGATCTGCTCTACAACGGAGGAGGCACATCATTCGTACTTCCTCTGTTGTCATTGTTGGATTGAGTATTAGTGGTGGTGTTTTGGACGTTCCCTTCCTGTGCTTGTTGACCATTGAGAAAGGTGAAGGACGTGCAGTCTGAGGAGTTTTACAAAAATGGGAAAAGGTTTTACCGAATTCCCTAAGACGGTGCCAAAATGTTGTTGTCTAGGCTTGATAGTATTGGGTAAGCTTGTCAGATGATTGCTGTCTTCCCGTAGTCTCAATTCAGCCTTTATCCTTTGGCTAGGGATCCATTACTATTCATCAATGCTGGGCCGTTTCTCTATTAAATGATCTGACCTTCCGTTAGGAGGAACGTTTTGTATCTTGAAGGCTGGGGAGATCCTATGCTCTTGGGCCTTCGAGTTGTGAAGCCCAATCTCTTGGAAGTATGGGTTAGTCGGGTCGAGATTCTTGCTGACTTGGAAGTAAGATGGCCAAGAAGGCCCCATGAATGTGGGCCATATTTTGGGCCGTTCGATATGTGTGGAACCAGCAGGTAACATGAAATAATCTTAAATCTATCAATCTATAAGTTGGTGGCAAATAAACTTAAATGTCTTAAAAAATAATTGCTCATAAAATAAATAGTAAGCTTGAATAATATAATTAAATTCTTTATATCATAATAACTAAAATATTAAAACATAAAATTAATTAATAAAATAAATTGAGTAAAGTGCACAAAGCAAAAAAACCATGATAAAGTGCACAAGAAATGAAATAATATAAACTTGACAAAATAAATTAAATATTATCCTAATAAAATTTCTCAAATCGTAGTGCTACGACCCAATTTAGGAATGTGACCGACACGTGAGAATCCTATCTCCACATAAGCCTCGTGATCACTAAGTTCGCACTGTATGCATATTTGAATCATAAAATCCATTTCAATGCATAAATCAATTTGCATATTTAATTCTTAATAATCATAAATAGCCATTTTCATCAATCAAATATGAAACTATAGCTGTAATATAAAATATATTGACTTGACCTCTATAAAAAATAATCATGAGAGCCATATTATTTAAATACAAATCAAGAATGAAATCATGATATACAAAATGCAAAAATTATATCTATATGGTCTGAGACCTTGCCCATCCTGTCACCGAGCACTCTATAAAATATTTGAAACACTTCACGGTAATGTGAAGCTCACCAAATTGAAGTATTAGTGCTGCTAAGGAGGAAGAGGTGAAGGATCCAATACTAGCTTATCTATGAGAAAAAGAAAGGAGAAGAAGGGAGGGTTTTATCTTAAAACTCAATGAGTGGATCCATCCACAACCATACATGGGACAAGAAGAAGGATACATAAATAATAATGTAACATTCATAAGTCATTTCCATTTATTATACATAACAGTTATGAAATCACTAATCTCCTGGAACATAAAATCATATTTAATTCTTGAAGGAATTACAAAAGGACGAACTATCCATAAGTGTAAGGTGGTATTCAGTGCTTTGTGAACAAGAGCACTTAGCTGAGATCTTAGTAGTCCCTCATGAGCTGCGTCCTTACAGACTAATGTAAATAAGGATAATTTGCCCTTCGAGGGCACTTAGTATACCAAAGTTAACGATTTGATTGTCATTAATTCATAGCTCTATTCCTCTCGATAATTCCTTATTCTAAAGCATATTGAATTCATAAAATGAGGTTCTATGAATTCTAAGTTCAACAACTCTTTCTTCTCGTAAATAAATGTAATATTTTACAATTCTTTTCATCAACCATAACTAATCTTTGTCATCATAATTAAGTAAAATCATGAATCTAAATCATATAAAAGGTTATAGTTCAAATATGACCCATGCATCTTAAAATCAAAGATTTTCATGAGCAATTCAAAAAAGAAGCATTTTCTAGTTCTCGCACATTCTTGTATCAAATTCATATCATGTGAAAACTCAATTTCTATTCTCTGAATGCTTCATAACTAGAAAATAGTGATATAATGACCAATACAAGGCCATAGGAACAAATCCACTGAACGGAAGGGGTGGAATATGAAGGACCAAACCCAAGAGAGCTCTAGGGAGGGGGGATAGCACCAATGTCTGCCATAATAACCACAAAACCTATAAACGACTTATAGGTATCTCTAGATAACTCTAAATCAACTCTAACAATATTAGGGGAGCACTCCCACTTGACATCAATGAAGAACATAACAGCTCAATCCAAGAACATGAAAGATTGGAGTGAAAGGAAGCATAAATCAACGCTAAACTCACCTTGAAGCTTGGAGGAAGTGGATTGGAGTGGGATTAAATGAGAAAGGGAGAAGAGCGTGTTTAGGGATAAGGTTTTGGGTAAATGGGGAAAAACCTGAGTGTGGGGATTTAAAAGGGGTTAGGGGTCTCACTTATCAAAACTGTATTGTCTTCTATTGTATTGACATCGGGAGTTGCCCAACGAGCTTATTGAACACCCTCTAGCTGCAACAAGCTCTACTGACACAAAGGGAACAGGTTGGCTTGCCTGCTAGCTCTACATAATATTGAGACTTAGCAATATGGTCCATACACCAAGGGTTTTTAGGGTACCCAATAGCTCCTGAGCCTAACTTAGGACATGTGGACCTAGATATACATACTCCCCCTTTAAAAGAGATTTGGTCCCAAAATCTAAAACATACCTCGAGGAAGGAAAAGATACAAATACTTGGTCCTTATGGCTTCTTTGGCTTTCCAAGTAGCTTCCTCACCAAAGTGGTTCCTCCAGATGACTTTCACTAAGGCCACTTCCTTTGAGTGATGCTTCTTGATTTGCCTATCCACGATGGCTACCGGTTCTTCTTCATATGCCAGGTTCTCATCAACTTGGACTATTTGTGGTGTGAGCACGTGAGACTAATTAGGCATATACTTTTTGAGCATGCTGACATAGAATACCTGGATGGATAATTGATAAACTCGAAGGCAGTGCCAATCTGTAGGCCACTGCTCTAATTCTCTTTAGAATCTTGAACGAGCTAATATAGCATGGACTCAACTTTCCCCACTTACCAAACCTTACCACCCTTTCATAGGTGATACCCGGGATCACATGGTCACCAACCACAAACTCCAAGTCTCGATGCTAGTTATCAGCATAAGATTTCTGTTTTGGACTGTGTTGTTAATAACCGCTCTTTAATTAGTTGGACTTTCTCTAGAGTTTCTTGCATTAATCTTGGGCCTAGGGCCTTGGCTTCCCTAAGCTCAATCTAACCAATGGGAGATCTGCAGTGTCTCCCATACAACGCCTCAAATGGTGTCATCTAGATGTTTGCTTGGTAACTGTTGTTGTACGATAACTCTATAAATGGCAAGTTGTCACACTAACTTCCGCTGAAATCCAAAACACAAGCTCAAAGCATGTCCTCTAAAGCCTATATCGTCCTCTCTAACTATCCATCTATCCATAAGTGAAACGTTATGGTAAGCCCACACGAATCCTAAGAGCTTCTTGAAATGCTTTCCATAACTGTGGGTGAACTAGGACCATCTATTGGATATGATAGACATGGCATACCATGGAGTCTGACAATCTCATCTATATTAACTGTGCATCCTGGTTGCACTGAAGATTGTTTTCACTAGTAGGAAGTGGGCTAACTTGGTCATCTGTCCACAATCACCCATGTGGAATCAAAGCCCTTAGTGTTTCGAGGTAACATGACTACGAAGTCCATGGTTATTCTCTCTCACTTTGGGATCTCTATTGTTGAAGCAACACTCCAGGCCTTTAGTGTCTGCCTTAACTTGCTCACACACCAAACACCGTGCCATGCAGTGTCCAATGTATCTCTTCATGCCTTCCCACTAGTATAAAGATCTTAGTACATCTTCTAAAGGGGTGTATGGAGTATGCTACGCTATACGACTCTTCCATCACTTTTCTTCAACTCACCAACATTAGGTACACACACATGGTCACTAAAGTGCAGCACACCTTTCGCATCAACTGAAAACTCATAGTTCTCTCTTCGGTGCACATCTTCCATAAGCTTAGCTAACTTGGGTTCTTCCTCTTGTTGTGCCTTGATATGTTCCATTAGGTTGATTGGGCCCTAATGTGAGCAAAAAAGCTCCCAAATCATCTATACCAAACTAGACTCCCTATGTCTCTAGCTTATGAATATCCTCTATTAGAGGTTGTTTTCCAGGTGTTATGTGGGCCAAACTGCCATAGACTTTCTACTCAATGCATCTGCCACTACATTAGCCTTGTCGGATAGTAAGATATCATGGTAATCTTTAAGCAACTCTAACCATCGGCATGCCAAGATTGAGATTCTTCTATTGGAAAATGTACTTCAAGCTCTTATGATCCATAAAGATCTTACAAGTCTCTCTATATAGGTGTAGTACCTCCAAATATTCAAGGCAAAGACCAGCTGCCATCTCTAAGTCATGCATGGGGTAATTCTACTCATGCTTCTTGAGCTGTCATAAGGCGTAAGCTACAACTTCGGCCATGCTATAGGACACAACCTAGTTCAACTCTTGAAGTATCATAGACCGAGAACCCACCTATGCCCGAGGGCAGGCACCAACACTGGGGCCATGGTTAAACAAGTTTTGAGCTTCTACAAACTTGCCTCACATGCATCTGACCACTAAAACTTATAATTTTCTCTGTCAACCTCGCCAACGCTACATCTTATAATAGTCTTGACAAACCTCTGGTAGTAACCCATCAAACCCAGGAAACTATGGATCTTTGAAACCATGGAAGGCCTTAGCCACTCGAACTGCTTCAACTTTCTTCAAGTCTACTAGAATATCGTCCTTAGACACTATATGCCTAAGAAATGTCACTTGATCCAGCCAAAACTCACACTATATTGCACTGCATGCATATAGATACATGAAAAATTACACAACCTTACATGCATACAAACATGCTACACGGCCAGCCCACCCAAATTTACCCCCATATGCTGTTTAGGACCTAATCATGAGACCTAATGCTAATAGTGGATTTTTTTAGGGACTCAAAATTAGACAAAATCTCATTTTATCTTACACTTCATTAGTTGCATGGGAGGCTAAGACATCTATGCTAGTAGACTCACTCAAGAACCTTTCTCTCATTTCCCATATAATTAGCCAAAGGCCCCTCCCCTTCACTTACTCAATTGTTTTCTTTTTTTTTCATTCTTGCACGTGCATTTACTCATAAGATAAATCCTCTTAACTCCCTCTCAAGTTCTCTTTCTCTCTAAACATTCAAGAAGACTTTCAAGTTTTGTAGTTAACCTCTCCTCTCTTCCCTGTCAGAACGTGGCTTAGTGGATTGCATTATTGCAACTCCTACCAAGTGCGTTAGGACAACCTAAAAGTATGCAATAATATGATTAAAAAAAGGAGCCCTCCATTGAAAGCAATGTCTAAAGACCTCTATAAATAGAGGCTTGCTTTGAACAAAAATGGCATAAAGCTGAGACACATTTCCTCATGGTAATAGAAGAAGCAGAGTAAGCTTCTTGTAGTGAGAGAAAAATAGAGAATGTGTATAAGAAAATTCTAAGAGTGTAGTGTGAGTATACATGGAGTTTTGGTATATTCTCTAGATTTTATAATACTACTAATTGTAGTAGAATAGAGTCTAACTTAGATACACTATATTATAATTACTCTTTAAATATAGTGGAATATTTTTGGAGTTTGGCCGTGGTTTTCCTCAAAATTCAGGAGAGCTTTCCACTTTAAAATATTGGTGTGAGTTCTCTTGATATATTTTGTTGGTGAGAATAGTGCATGTGGGTCCCACTGTGCTTCATTCATTTGTTACTCTCCATAAATTTGGGCACGCTCCGCTCATATTCATAAAGTGTTTATTACACTTGGGGTGTACTCAACTCTTGATACTACTAACAAGTGGTATCAGAGCTTTGGTTCAATGGGATTTATTCTTAGTATGCTCTATGGTTGCAGCTTAGTTGATCTTCCATACCATAAAAGAATTTCTCCCTGATAGTTGAGGATCATCCTTTGGTTGCTGTTCCTGGAAGACAGGTGATATTGAGAGAGTGTAGTTTGGAAAGTTTAAGGCTAAGGAATGACTTAGTATTTAAGCGTATCCATTATGACCCACCTCTCTTTCTTAGGAACCCTCTTGGTGCAGGTTTATGGTTGATTTGCACTATTCCGTATACGGTTACCATAAGGTTCTGGCTATAATCCAAGATGTTGGTGCCAAAATTTGAAGTGGAGAAATTTGATGGGTCCAACGACTTCAACTATGGAAGCTGAAAGTCCAGGCATTGCTAAATCAGCAAGGTCTTACAAAGGCATTGGGGCAAAAAAAAATTGCTGGAGTCATTACCTAAAGACAAAAAAGACGAGATGATGGCCAAAGCACTGAGTACAATACAGTTGAGTCTTGCGAACAATGTTCTGTGAGAAATCATAGAAGAAGAAACTGCTTATTCACTATGGAAGGTATTGGAAGAGAAATATTCCATAAAGACTTTGTCCAACAAGTTTTATCAAAGGAAGAGACTGTACACGTTCAAATATTTAGGAGGAAAATCAATGCAAGAGCATATAGACGATTTCAACTAGATGATCTCCGATGTTAGAGCAGTTTGAATTAAAGTTGAAGATGTTGACCAAGCTATGATCTTGTTGACTTTACTACCTCCGTCTTATGATAATTTTTGTAATACCATACTTTATGGTAGATCCAATATCTTGATGAAAAATGTCAAAGAATCATTGATAATAAAGGAACATTAGAAGTTAGTATCTGGATAATACAAAGGTCCTGCAAATGAGTTGTTCATGACGAGAGGGTGAAGTCAAGAAAAAGGATCTGGAAGCAAAAGCAAGAGAAGATCAAAGTCTAAAAAGTACAAATCTGTAAAGTGCTTTCATTGTTGCTAGACAAGACATATCAGAAGAAATTGACCAAGAGAAGAAAAAGAGAAACAAGATTTGCCAACATAACAATTGAAAGTTCTAATGATAGTGATGTTGATGTTGGTTCAGACCTCGCAGTATTCAGGTAACACAGAAATGAGTGAATCCTGGACTCTGGCGTATCTTTTCACATGACACCTAATTGAAGCTTTTTCTCATCCTATAAAAAGTAGGAGGGAAAAGTTAGATTGGAAGATAACATAATTATTTTGATTGATGGTGAAAGAGATGTGTAAGTCAATTTGGATGATGGTACTAAAAGACGTTTCATGCATGGCATGTACCGGAACTAGGTAGAAACCTGATCTTGTTGAGTGCCCTAGATAATCGGGGGTACAAGTTCACTGGAGAGAGGTGGCTTCTTGAAGGTATTCAAAGGCTCGATTGTGGTATTGAAAGAAAAGCTAAAGGTGGGATCTATCTATTGTTGTGAAGCACGTCGATGGAACTATTGTTGTTCTATCTTCTGAAAGAAATAATGATGCTACACGATTGTGGCACATGCAACTTGGTAATATGAGTGAGAAAAGAATGACCATACTTGCGGAGAGGCTCCTTGAAAGGCCTGAAGAATTGCAAACTTAATTTCTGTGAAAATTGTGTATTTAGAAAGTAGAAACGGGTGAAGTTCGATTCTAGTAAACACAATAGCAAAGGAATATTGGTGTATGTCCACTTAGATGTTTGGGGTCCAGCCCTGGTAACTCCATAGGTGGAGCTTGCTATTTTCTTACTCTGATATATGATTATTCAAAAAAGTCTGGATTTATTTCTTGAAAAAAAGAAGAAGAGGTGTTTGACAAATTCAAGCAATGGAAGGCCATGTCGAGAAGCAAATCGAGCGGTCAATCAAGAGACTAGAACTGAAAATGGCGGAGAATTTTACAGTAAAGAATTTGTGAGTTCTGTAAATGCTAGTATAGTGAGGCACCATACTATACAGGAACACAGCAAAATGAAGTTGCAGAATGGATGAAGAACACTTCTGGAGCATACAAGATGCATGCGAATTAATGTTGCACTTCCCAAATCATTTTGGTCTGGCGCCAAGTAGCTGCATACCTAGTAAACGGATCTCCATCAATTGCTATTGATCTAAAGATTCCTCAAGAGGTATGGTCTGTCAACCCATGAACTATTCTGATTTGAAGATATTTGGTTATCCTATATGTCCATGTGAGTGATGATAAACTTGAGGCGAGGGCAAGAAGGTATATATTTCTAGGGTATGCACGAGAGGTGAAAGGCTACAGGCTTGTGTAGAAAAAAGCAAAGTTCACCAAAAATCATTGTCAGAGAGATGTCACTTTTGATGAGGCAGCAATGCTAAATCAAAAGAAAGAATCAAACTTAGATGAGATAAAGACAGATCATAGCGCAGAAGGTGGAGCTAGAGATTGACTGCAAGGTAAAGCAAGAAGATCGCCAAGTACTTCAGGGATTGCTCAACCTGAAGTAGAACAACAAGATGAATCTGACTATGAGGATGCTGGTGAACAAACCAAAGAAGAGAGCCATAAAGTATTGCTATTGGCAGAGAGGCGAGAAATCAGAAACCAAAAAGATATTGGATTCTCCCCTATGCACTTGACTCATTAGGTGCAGATCCTATAGCCTTTGCCTTGGCTATGGCGATGGTGCTATTGGAGATAAACCATGTACCTACCGTGATGCAATAGAAAGCAAGGAGTTGAAACGTGGCTGATAGCAATGAATAAGGAGATTGAATCTTCAGAAAAATCAAGACGTGGGAGCTAGTACAACTTCCAAAGGGAAAAGGAATTGTTGGCTGCAAATGGGTTTACAAAAGGAAAGAAGGAATACCTGGCATTGAACCCTTCAAGGCAAAACTAGTAGCAAAGGATTATACTCAGAAGGAGGGTGTTGACTTCCATGAAGTATTCTCTCTGTGGTGAAGCATAGTTTTATTCGAATCCTATTAGCTATGGTGAGTACGTTTGATTTGGAGCTAGAACAACTTGATGTGAAGACGGCATTCGTACATGGTGAACTGAGCAGATCTACATGAGTCAACTGAGGGGTTTATAGTTCCTGATCTTTGGCTGTTGAAGAAGTCATTGTATGGCTTGAAGCAATCCCGAGATAGTGGTACAAAAGGTTTGATCCATTTACGATTGGTCCTGGATATAGTAGAAACCAATATAATAATTGCATATACTCTAAGGAGCTTCAGGATGGTTCAGGATTTATTTGTTGTTATATGTAGATGATATGCTAATTGCAGCTCGCAACAAGGCTGAAATTACATGTTAAAAACTCAGTTGGGAAAAGAGTTTAAGATAAAGATTAGTACGAATTGGAGTAGTGGAGGTTGTGCTTAATGCAGCAAAACTATATTATGAAAGTGCTACAACGCTTCAATATGGATCAGTGCAAACCTATTGGCACTCCATTAGTTGCACATTTTAAGTTATCTTTGAAGCAATGTCTAGAACTGAGGAGGAGGTGGAGCACGTCTCGTATACCTTATTCTAATGTAGTTGGAGGTCTCATGTATACCATGGTGTGCACTAGACCTGATCTTTCACATGCAGTGAGTGTGGTAAGCAGATTTCTGAGCAAACCTGGAAAACACATGAGAAGCTATGAAATGGATCATGCGGTACTTGAGACTCCACGATGTCTGTTTGGTGTTTGAAGGTAAGAAGAACCGTGGAGTTGTTGGTTATGTAGATTTGATTATACAGGTGACTTGGATAAAAGGAGGTCATTGAGGCTATATCTTTACAATCTTTGGATGTACTATTAGCTGAAAGGTGACACTGCAATCTCAGTGGCATTGTCAAATGAAGCTGAGTATATGACATTGATTGAGGTTGTTAAAAGAGAGCATTTGGATGCATGTCTTTTGGATAGTTTTAGGTTGAATCAACATGTACCAGTTGTACATTGTGATATTCTAAGCATCATTCATCTAGCCAAAAACCCAATATATCATGAAAGGACAAAGCACATTGATGTTAAACTTCATTTTATCAAAGAAAGTATTAAGTAATGGTCCTGTAGTTTAGAAGATAGCCACAGCTAGAACCCAGTCGACATGATGACAAAATCATTGTCGATTGACAAGTTTAAGCATTGCTTGGACTTGGTCAATATTTGCAAAAGTTGAAGGATGTTGCAACTCAAGCCAAGGTGGAGAATTGTCAGAATGTAACTTAGTGGATTGCATTATTGCAACCTCCACCAAGTGTTGTTGGGACAACCTAAAAGCATGCAATGATATGATTAAAAAAAAGGAGCCTTCCACCGAAAGCAATGCTGAAGACCTCTATAAATCGAGGCTTGCTTCGAACAGAAATGGCATCAAAGCTAAGACACATTTCCTTAGTAGTAATAGAATAAGCAGAGTAAGCTTTTTGTAGTAAGAGAAAAATAAAGAGTGTGTGTAAGAAAATTCCAAGAGTGTAGTGTGAGTAGACCTGGGGTTTTGGGCATATTGTCTAGATTTTTAATACTACTAATTGTAGTAGAAAGAGTTCAACTAGGATACACTATATTATAATTACTCTTTAAATATAGTAGAATATTTTTTGGGGTTTGGCCTGGTTTTTCCCTAAAATTACAAAAGGGCTTTCAACGTTAAAATATTAGTGGGCAGTTCTCTTGATATATTTTGTTGGTGAGAATAGTGCATGTGGGTCCCATTGTGTTTCTTTCATCCGTTACTCTCCATAAATTTTGGCACGCTTCCACTCACATTCATAAAGTGTTTATTATACTTGGGTTGTACAACTCTTGATACTACTAATACTCCCCCAACTCAACCATCACAAGCCCTTACAAGATTGGTTTCTTTGACATCGTGAGAAAAACATAAACTTATAAACACTTAGCATTTATCAAAATCAAAGGAAAAAACCTCTTTCACATCTCTTCTGTTGGCCGTGGATTCAGGGGCTTAAAGGGAGGAAATTTTGCATCTTCAAATCTTCTTCTCATTTATTTCAAGAGGTAGACATTCCCTGATTTCTTTTACAAGAGCTGAAGCTTCAACTCTATCCATAGCTGGAGAGCTTGGCCTTGTAAACTGAATAGTATTTTATAAAGAATACTCTCGTGAAAATAGTTTTCATGTGAAACTAAATCCCTTCTACTCACAGTAATCCTTGTTGTGTTGATTATTTTTATGATTGGCTTGAGTTTTGGGGTTTACATCCATAAAACATGAAGTTTAAAGCTAAAACAGAAATGCAAGCTTGTGAGTGATGTTGTTTTCCTGAACAGTATGCATAGAGAAAAAAACAATTCAAGTTATACTTGTCCATTTCT
This sequence comes from Dalbergia oliveri, assembly GCA_030441495.1. Lineage (NCBI taxonomy): Eukaryota > Viridiplantae > Streptophyta > Magnoliopsida > Fabales > Fabaceae > Dalbergia > Dalbergia oliveri. The sequence goes on from JAMLFY010000010.1 coordinate 13,946,501, forward strand.
GGTTAAATAAGTTTTGTTTAAAATTTAACTCACAAAGGAATGTCCAGTAAAAAGTTTGGGTAAAACAGACAGTAACTAGGGAGTTTTGAATTTTCAAAGTTGAGGTTTCTTTTCTGTGTTCAGATCTGATCTTTAGCTAATGTTTTGCTAATATCTCGAGCTACAAAAATCTAAAATTTATGAAACTTTATTCTTTGGAGGTCTATGACATAACGAAAGATTTTGATATATTCATACAAGTCTGTCTGAGAAAACTCCAGTTCGTGTTTCAACTTTAGGTCTTATCTCTGAGTTGGATATGAGTTTCAGGTTTGACCTCTCCATAAAGATTGGTTCAAAACTTGAGTTCTAGAAGTTAAAAAATTATTAACTTTGATTCTTTTGAAAACTAAAAGACAGAAGAATGTTTTAGTGTACGATTTGTAGATTTTCATCCACGAGTTGCTCTCTGTACTTATTTAAAGTTGTGAACATAGGCCTTGAGTTTCAGATATGACCTTTTAGTGGAAAATAGTTTATATCTTGAGCACAACACAACCAAAAATTATGAAACAGTGTCTTTTGAAAGCTAAGACGTAGAGGAACTCATCCATATAAGTTTTTCTCACCATTGATTTCTGAACAAATTGCTATTCCTGTTTTAAGTCACTGTCTAAAATCCAGAGCCAAATCTGGAATAGTTTGAGTTTTAGGGGTAACACAACACTTTCACTTATCCATTTTTTATGAAATTTTCTTTTATTTGAAAATATGATGAGAAAGGAGCCAATATATAAAATTTGAGATTAAAATAACCAAAAAAAAAAAGAATTTTGGGGAGATTTTCTAAGTTTAGATGTTGAATCTACCTTTTGAGGGTTTTGGAAGAGACAAAAAGGGATTAGGCTTGTTTAAGATTATGTAATTGTTTCCCCCATTAAAATAAAATAATATAAACTAATATAATATATAAGAATATTAATTTGGGATTTTTGAAAATAATGAACTTAATAAATAAATAAGTAATTCTTCTAAAAATGATAAAACTTAAAGGTCTTTGAAATAAATATAAAATAATGTAAATTTATAGATAATGAGGAAACAAAAATACTATTAATAATTCTTTACAAAAAGAATTAATGCTGCCAAAAGAAATAAATCAAGTCTTAGAAATTTAATATAGCTCATCACCCAAATAATGGCATTCCATAGTATACATGGTAAAGAAACTACTCAAATTATTAGTTTATGTGTTTTATTGAGACTGTGAGTTATTGTTTTATATATGCTGTGCATGATAATTTATGAGCATGATGAAGGGTACAAGGAATTCATGAATTTCTGCCATATGGCCCAACATGATTGCATACATGATAATGCATGTGCTAACAAATAAAGGTTAAACTCACCACTTACCGCTTCAAACCGTTGGGACGGGTGGTTAAGATATTGATGTTTGTGCAATTAGTGAGATTATATATATAAAAAAATAGTTAATCTCATTGCTTACTCCCTCAACCCGTTGGGCCATACCCCTAGGATTCATAGATTTGTTACAATGGCCACGGTATAAGCCGATTACTCTAAAGAGGGTAGTTAAGGTACTAATGGGGTATATGTTATATTTTATATTTATTTTATATTTTAAAGTTATTATTATTGTTGTTGTTATTGTTATCATTATTATAATATTTCAAAAGTTAATATTTTAAATAATATTTAACTAAATCAAGTAATAATTTAACGTTGAGCATTTCATATCTTGAATGTTAATAATACATGATTTTGAACAACATGTTATGATTGACTAATTCAATGAGCTTTAATACATTTTTCTGTGACTGTTTGGCAATGTAAACATGGTATTGTTTTACTTTATAAGAAGGCATGGGACACACAAAATGGGGTGAACACAAAATTGTTATTCACGATATATCTTTAGTTCCTTGAGTAATCCAATCTAGTTATTCATGTGTAGTCTTATTAGTTCATGTGCAGAGTTAATGAGAAGTGACTATTGTATTCTAAGGAGTATTAACGTAAAGACCATCTACATTAAATAACTTCCTTGTGGTGTGAAATCTACTCTTAGGCTTAACATGCCTCAGCCAATAATACTAACTAGCCACTCTATTTCAATTTATTCTTATTGTGTTATTTATTTTTCTATTCAATTTTTGTATTATTGTGAACATTTTTTTTTCAAATTTATTGTTTGTTTATTTGCATTATTTTAATTCAATTTTCTTATAGTATCCAGTGAGGTAAAAAGAAAAAGAAAAGAAATTAAAAATAGGGGATCTCAATCATACTTGAGTACCATGTTATGAAAGTATATGTCACATTGCATGAGTATGAGTTTCTTACATTTTTCCCTTGCTAGTTATGAATGATATTAATACAAGATTATATGTATTAAAAGTAATCCACTTTGGCTAATCCAGTGTTCAAAAATTTCATAATTAAACCATATTATATGACTCACTCTTTTTATAATAAACCTGAAATGATTGGAATGACAACAATGATATACATGTATGTAAATGGAAGTCTACTAAGAAATATATATTTCTCAAAATGACAATTTTGGCTCATGTGCACTTTGATCCCGTTACTTTAACCTTATTTATTTTGTGTTTTTTTATGTTAGAGTAAGAGAAAAGTAAATTTTAAATTCAATATATACAAACATGTATCATTAATGTGTTATGCAAGATTTAACACAACACATGTCTGACACAAATATAACACCCAAATAATGTATTTGTGCTTCATAGCCAACAATTTAGTTCCTACTTTTTTTTTCCTTCAGCTTAAATCTAAATGAATAATAAGATCAAGTGACCTTAAATTCTTTCTCTTAACAAGTTATAGATACGCATCACATTATAGCCTTAGTTTGGTAGTACTCTTGGACAGGGTGCTATTGCTTATGAAAATAATAAGCAAATTTTTTCTATTTGGTTAATCAAAAAGTTGAGATATGTTTACTTTTAGTTTTTAAGAGTCTGTCGTGTTTTTAAAAGCATATAATGGGGTGCTTTTCAAAACTAATTTATACTATCCAAATCTTGAAAAAATTAGTATAACTTTAATTAATGACAATAAAAATAAAAATTACTCCTTTTAATATCTATATCCATTATAATCATTTTAATTCTAAGAGCAATATTGTCATATTTTTATCTAATACTATTATAATAATTTTTTCTTATAGAGTGCAACTTTTATATTATTTCACCAAACAATACCACTACAACTTTATAAGAATAGTTTTTGAAGAGTTAAGAGAGTTTAAGAGCTCTTAAAAAGTTACACTAATTATTAAGTAGTGTGCACTTTCCTTTTTCCTTTTATTGGTCAACTCCCTACTGTTTTTTAATTAGCTAGTTTAGTACTTTCAGAACTCAAATGTCAAAACTACCCACGTACTTTGTTTCTATGTAAATTGGGAAATGGTGTGGTTGAATACTCTCTGTCGCGACTCATCACTTAAAAACCGTTTGATTAGATAAAAAGAATATTTTAAAAATATTCTAAGAAAAATAAATGCCCTTGAATGGTGGATTGCCCCATGAGTCAAGAGAGTGCATCGAGCTATTGGGTTCACATAACATTCCTCATGTGAATTAGTTTCATTGTCATGCATAAATGATTATGTATATAGGAGGAAACAAACATATTCTAACGAAAAGATGGAAGCAAGTATTGAACTTGATTTCAAAGATGAATTGGTTACGTAAACTACATGGGCACACGAGAATATTTATACTGTAGAATAAAGATATTTGAACCCAAAAGATGGGGACATCTTAGACACCAGGAAAGAAAGAGAGAAAATTGTGGATAGAGAAGATGGAAGAGAGGAAAAAAGTCGATGATGACCATATTTTTGTTTCAATGGTGTTGGGTGTCTAGAGAAAAAATGATGTGCAAATAACATTAACCATCTATTGTATATGGGCCTTGAAACAAAATAACATTGACTTTGGATAACGTAATTTGTGGGGTTTTTTCTTTATAAGATGTCAAAAGTCATATTTTAACTATGTATTCGTTTGACTATATAACTTATATTATATACTTCTTAAAAAATTATTTTTATCTTGTGTTTAGGGTTTCATTGGTTGTTTTCATATTCTTTATTTTCTATTTTCAGAATTTCATGAAGAAAATAATGAAAATAAAAAATGAAAACAAAAATAGAATTTTATGTTTTAACTATTTCCTGCAGAAAATCTTGAAAACAATATGAAAATTGGAAATAGAAATAGAAACCAAATAAACCCTAAAATATTTAGCTTATCAAGAAACACTTTTTGAAACACTTAAAATAATTATTTTTTTTATCACTATCTATTTAAATAAAAAAATTACTTATTCATAGGTTACTTATGCAAAATTACTTAAGCATTTTAATAAGTTATTTAGTCAAATGAGATCTAGAACTGAATAGATAATTTCTCTCTTTTAAGCTTTTACATTGTGTTTCAATGTTTTTCATTAATAGAATGTATCAAAATTAGTAGGAGCTAGGAAGCAAATGGAAATCCATTAATCGTGTTACGAAGTTTTATAATAAAGGAACAAAAGGGAACAATTATAGTTATTAGCTTCACAAAATTAGCTTTTGAGGGGAAAAGGGGGAAGAGGGAAAGAAGGGAACTATTTCCCATATTCCATTCCCTTCTTGTTCATTATTAAATTTTCAAACAAACAAAGGAATTTCATTCCCTATCATTCTTTCCTTTCCCCTTATTATCTATCATCCAAACACACTATTAATGTCACATACTACTTCCGTTACTTCCGTTCTCAAATGAATGTCCACTTTTAAATGTGGACATCAATTAAAAAATGAATGGGAAATAATGTTAATAAAATTTAGTTGTATTTTATAAAACCACCATTATCACTATATCTATCTCTTCCTTAATTATCTATCGATACATTTTCCACTTATTCTCTCTCTCTCTCTCTCTCTCTAACTATTTAATAGGGTGTAGCTAAAAAAATTATTAATATTGTTTAGATTTCTCAAATGAACAATTATTTGTGAAAAAGTAAAATTTTAATAGTTTTTCCTCTACTTCTCTCCCTATGAGTTAAGCACTTTTAATTATAACAAAAAAGTAAAATTTTTAGCACGGATAATTATTTGAGAATGGAAATAATATTTCCAAGTAATGAGTATTTTAAGCATGTGATTATCATGGAATAAATAACGCAACAAGCCAAAGAAAAGGTTGTACAAAATTTTAAGATATGATTTTTTTAAATAAAACACTTTTCTTACAAAATAAATGTATCTATTGTGCCTTACTGGTACATTGCTTACAAAAGTTTTCAAGGTTTCGATTTAGCTAGTCCCAATTTTTTTTTATGTCCCTTACGTTTTCAAAATGTAAATGAAGTATAAATTATGATTGAAACTTGACGTTTTATGTCTTGTTACTTTCTACTATCGTAATTTGATCTTTATTTCAATTTTTTTGTTTATAATTTGGATACATTCTACAAAAAGGATAAGATTGGAATTTCTTGAAAATATTAGGGATGTAAATAGAACAATAAAAAATGGGACTAAATTAAAGCTTTGGTAAAACATAAAGGATGTAAATGAAGCTTTACTTAGAATTTTTTTAAGGGAGTAAAGATAGGGCAAAATCTTTATAGATGAACTATATATAAGTTCATATATCAAGCTCATCCATAAAAATTTTCATCCAATTTTATGTGAAAAGTAACACTAGTTGCAAAGAAGCAAACTAAACTCATGAGTTGAATATCAAAGAATGATCATTACTGCATGCGAGAGTGCAAAAACACTGGATACAAAATAAGAGAACATGTCTCTTATATACAGTGAGAAGGGGATAGGGGAAAGATAAGGTAGATAACTGATTTCTAACTAATCATTACATGAGCTAACTAATCTATTATGAGTTACTAATAGATACTAATAGACTAAACCCCCTTTATCCTTGAGTCTAACTCAATTGATCCGGAGATATGGACCAGGAGATAAGGGCTTGGTTAAAATGTCTACAAGCTAATTAGTTGTGGATACGGGAAGGAGGTAAATAACACCAAATTAAATTTTTATTATATATATATATATATATATAATTTTTCAATTTTAATGTGTTAATTTATGTTCTCATATCATGTTTCGTGATCATCAGTATTAGTGCTTTATATAGGTTGTTGCGTATATGTCGTCCGGCCCATGCTCTTTTCCTGCCCAGAACTTGTTAGTCTAATCAATCCGAATTTCATATAATAGTCACTTCTAAATAATTGTGAACCACAATAATTAATTGAGGCTTAAAAAGAATACCAAAAAACTGTTTGGCTGATGTGATACAAAGTATTTAATGCAAAGGTCACAGTATCTTTATTAGCCGAATAATATCAATGCTAATGCTAACTAAACCATTTCCGTTTTAGGAAAGTGATTAATTGGTTCGGCAATAAAATGCATGCAAGCATTGGCTATCAATAGAAATTTTAGTACCCATGCTTATCCAATGGTCAAAATTCAATCATCAAAGACTCAAGTGTGAGTACTTTAAAAATTATAATGCTCCTTTCATTCTATATTAATAATCATTTTCAAAAAATAATACAATTTTAATATATTAAAAGTTAATATATCTAACTGCAATTTATAAATAAATATATTAACTTTTTAATATAGTAAAATTACTGAGTTACTAAAAGTAACTGTTAATATGAAATAGTGATAGTAGACAATGACAATAGTGGAGAGGAACCCATTTTTGCCACATGGGAGGTCTGATAGGCGACTGGAAAAGTAAGTACACCCAACCTCATCGTTTCTTTGATTCAGTGTGAACATGCTTCCTCTGTTCGGACATGCGCCCACGACTGGTGAACCAGACACGTGGCAATGTGTCGTTCGCAGAAAATCACAGTTAGATCGAGATTAGATATAAATATATTTGAATTAATATTTATTTTAATCTTTTACTTTATATCTAATTTTTAAAATGATTCAAATTAGTCTCTGATATTATAAAGTATAAGTCATATTAATCTCTCAATTTACTTTTATTTAATATTTCATCAATTAAATAATGATAGGTAATTTTAGGTGATACCTTGGCATATCATTTACTTTTAAAATAAAATGAATTTTAAAATAACTTATTTTGATGTCTAATATTACATAAATGAGCTATTTTATGATTTGAAATGAAAATTTAAATGACTTATTTGATATAATTTTAGGTATCAAAATGAATTATTTTAAATGCTATTATGCTTCAAATAACATAAGATATATCAATGTACATTTAAGATTATATATCATCATTTAATTGATAAAATATTAAATAAAAATGAGTTAAAGAACTAAAATAACTCACATTTTGCAATGTTATAGACTAAATTGACTTATTTTAAAAGTTAAATTAAAATAATTCACGAATATAAAGTTAGAGATTAAAATGAATATAACTAAGTATGTTTGAAAATAGCAATAATGAATGACACGTGGATCTTTTAGCAAATCCAGCAGGCCAAAGAATAGCCTCAAGCCCTCAGGATTGAGTTTAGCTAAAGTTCGACTTCATTAATAATTGGGGCCAAAACTTTAGATTCAAGCTTAGTTTATTAAAAGTTTATTGACCTCAAACTAATTTGTAAGCTAGCTCATTTAAATATGAATTGAGTCTTTTAACTTAACAAATTAAAATTTTACTAGAGGTGTAATAAGGCCGGTTGGTTTAGGTTTGGGAGAAAATGAGCCAAAATTGACCCATCAATTTTGATCGGCTAAGTTCAGGTGGGTTGAATGATTTTTTCTAGTTACACTCGAATTGAGCAAAAATAATTAAGATCGATTTGGTTCGTTTAATATTGAGTTATTGAATTACTTTTTCTTTTTCCTAATCAATCAAAATGCAAAAAAAAAAAGAATTAATAAAAATCATAAAATTTTTAAAAAATTGCAAAAAATCACAAATTAAAAATTTCATAATTTTATTAAAATTTTATATAAAAATGTCTACTCAATAACAATAATATATATAACTAAAGTATAATTTGTTAATGACATAATCACATACAATATATATTTCCAAATTTCATCATAACAAACTAAACCATGACATATAAATAGATGAATTCATTGCATACAAAATTTAAAACTATGACATAATACATTTTCCATTGGAATTGGGTCACAAAAGATGAAGTAAGTATTAATCATAGTAGTTTTTTCTAAAGAAAAAATAATGGTTTGGTTCAGGCAGGTCATCAAGTCTAATTTTACAAAACTCAATGCCCAACCCAATCTCTCATTAACAAGGTTCTGAAATCTACCTGGACATTGAACCAAAAAAGGCACTAGTTTAAAGATTCATTGGTCTAATCTGGGTTCAACTAATTCAACTGAAATATAATATATTATATATTTTCACTAAATATGTATATATATAATTATTTATAAATGTTTAATTTTTTTACAAAAATAAATTATTTTATTAATACTCATAATAAAATAAAGTTTAATACTATTTTTGTAGAAGAAAACTATCGGTTTCTAAAACAAAGGACAAAAATGAGACTTATTAGTAGGCCCAATAGTGAAACCCAATTACCCAACAATAGAAAGAAGAGTAAATTACATTCACTTCCTCTGAGATTTGTGGAAATACAACTCACACCTCTGCTTGTCAAACTTTAAGTATTTATATTAAGTTCACTTCTATTCATAGAACATTGATAATAAACTTAACAGAATACATTTTTGTGATATTATTTATTTTTAATTAATAAAATTATAAAAATACCCTAAACTTAACAGAGTGGGTATATATATTTTTTATAATTTTATGAATTAAAAACGGTTAATATCACAAAAATATCATTCTGTTAAGTTTTAAACATGTGTCTGAATGGAGTGAAACTATAATATAAATACTTAAAATTTGACAAGGAGGGTGTAAGTGTCAGGTGGACAAATAGAAGGGGTATGAGTTGCATTTCTACAAACCTCAAGAGAGGTGAGTGTAATTTACCCTAGAAAGAAACCCTAGCTTCTGACTCAAAAAAGAAAGAAACCCTAGCATACATACTACTTCTCCTCCTTTCTCTTCTTGTAACATAATAGCGGCAACAAACATTCACATCCTCCATGTGCAATGACAGTAAGCTTGGAGACAATGTAGCAAAAGTGCATGCGGGTGATTGTCATGGTCACTAGTCCTCTTGAATGAAAATAAATCATATGTTGTTATCCTTTCCTCTGTGATTGCAGTGGTGCCATGGACCTTCTTGCGGTGGGTACGGTGGCAAGAACTGGGAAGCTCAAGGACGATGGTGGTGACTAGGGCAAGAGTGGTGTGGCCGCTCTATGGTTTTTTTTTTCTTTCTTTTTATTTAAAAAATGGTTAATTGCATAACTATGAGACGACCTGGTTCACTGATTTTTTTGGTTTCCAAGCAATAGTTTATAGGAAGTTTTAAAAATCCTAGTTTTTTGTGCACGTCTTTCTTTTTAATGTAATTGACTAGTCCAGACTTTTTCCCATGTCTATCTACTTCATTGGATTGGTCAACCTAGTCCACTTTCACCTAATTATTGCATTAATACATAGTTTATTTTCAACATAATTTACATAATACATTTAATGCAAAATATTATCAAATTACATTCATTGTTCATAACCAATATATCATAATACATATAATAATAAACGCATACTTATAGGACATAATATATATTGAAAATATATGATACATAATAATGCCCAAGCTTGGCTCATTCAATAAATGGACTCAAATCGTTAATTCAATGGCTCCTAAGCTCAATTTATTAAGCTATTAACGAAACCAAGCTGGAGATGGCTAAGCTGACTTGACTCACTTCTGGTTCTATATTGCAGAATCAAATCATGAAGTGTTAAAATGAACAACAATCAATTAGGAGTAAAAATTTATGGACTTGTCTTACCCTTGTAATTAAAAAATACAAAAAAAATTGCTTTTATATTTTAAAACCATAAGCCAATTTTTTGAATTTGAAAAGTAAAAAAATTAAGTGATGTTTCTCCTAGCTTTTAAAAGTTATTAGTACTTTTAAGAGCACTTCATGTGGTGTTTTAAAAAGCTGACTTTTACTTACTCTTTAAAATTCAAAAAATTAATATAACCTTACTTTAATTAATAATAATAAATATAAAATTAGTAAGATTACTCTCCTTTATTTATTTGTTCATATATATATATATATATATATATATATAAAGGATGTTAATCTTACTAAGTTTTATACTATAGAAAGTTGATCCACTAGAGCCAAGGAATCGATTTGAACCCAACAAGAAGAAAGATGTGGAAATTAATTAGGTCTTTGAACATATAACTGCCATAGGTTACGAAGACCCGCTCCTCCTTCTACCTTTTGCCTTCTCACATCACATTCCATTTGGAGAAGGGAGCGGTAGAAAACTACATTTAGGTTATTTTGGATTTTAAATATATATATATATATATATATATATATATATGTATATTATAATTAAAAAAGTTAAAGATAAATTATTTTAAAGATATTTTTTAAAAAAATTTACAATAAAACTGAAAATTAATTTTTTTTCATATTCTCATTATTTTTAAAATATTATCCAAATATATAAATAATGGTTTTTGAGAGTAAGTCTAGTGCAATGATAAGGTTATTTTGTAATCAAGGTCATTAGTTCAAAATTTAAAAAATTTCCATAATGAGAATTGTATATATTTATCCTCTCTAAATCTCACTTTGTTAAAGCATCGTATACTAAGTCGCCTTTATATGAATAGTAGTTTTTAGGGTGAAATTTCACCAAAAAAATCCCATCCAAAATCCCTAAAGTGACAAACACATTTTTCCCACTTTCACACTTCTTCGCTCTCTTCCTTTTCTTCTTTCATCCCATCTATCTCAGGTTCCTCTGCAAACTTTCGTTTAATCTTATTGATGTAAATCACTTAATTTTTCACCCCTTTTGTTATAAATATTGAACGAGTTATTTTGATTTTTTATTTTCTTTATCTATTTTATTGTCTTAATTTACCTATATTTTATAATTCTTCAAAGTTAAAATTTTATATCATAAAAAAACCGATCAAACCAATTAAAATTAGATTGGAATAGATCAAATTCAAAATATAAATAAATTTGGTTCAATAATCCAAACTACAGCAAATAATACTATTTGGTTCGAATGAATTTTCATTCAAAACCAACCAAACCGTGTCTCTAATTGGTAGATAAGCCCAAAGGCATATTTTCACCTCCATTAAGGAGAGTCTTTTTCTCAACCTAGATTTCTTGTCTACCAACAATAGGATAAAATATTATATAAGATCAAGTTTTTTCAAGTAATTATTATTATAGAAGTTAATATCTTTGATAGCATAACGATTCTTCTTTTTCTCTTATTTCTCTAATCTTCTCTTATGTGACTATGACTAAGGGGGTTGCTATCTTTATTCTTTGGAAGCAGTTCTAGCATTTTCTTCTTCTTCTTCTTCTTGCTTAGAGTTTTATGTTTTTGTTTTTGTTATCTCCTTTTGTGGGTGTTTTTATTCATATTCTCCCATTTGTAGGTGTTTTGTTATCTTCTTTAATGGTGTCTTGGTTTTTCTTTAGTGGGTATTTATATTTTGATGATTTTACAAATACTATAATATATTTTATATTTATGTTAAAAGGAGGTGTGGTACATATTTTTCAAGCTACGAACATTTTTCTTGTTAGTTTTCGACCTAAAAAATATTTAGACGAAGTAGAGCCATAAATTACTCATTAATTCATATGAAATGTATATGTTTCATATTTAATTTGAACCTAATTAATTTTTTCCTTCAATTTGTAAATGTCATTATACTTCTTCAAAAATGAAAATTTTCCCCTTAGAAAAACTTACACAATAGATTAAAACTAAAAACATTGGGAACAGGATTAGACATAGCTAATGAAGGTTATGGGAACAGTAGAATGTTCTGTCATACTGTGGCCAACAAAGTTAGGCTACCTAATTATATTAGGAGTTTGTTCAAAGTTGTACATCCATGAACCTCCACGCGCGCTCTTGTTCATGTTGGTGGCCACAACGTTGCTGAATGTCGACCAAGTGTATATTTCACTAAGATAAGCAGACAAAATATCCGATACAATAAATAGGGTACTGTTTGCCTGTTTGGTATTGGTGAAAGGATCGAACAACTTATAGGATTGTGTTAATTAGTGTCCTTAAAGTATTTTTAATGATTTTCAAATAGAAGATTTTTTATACAAAAATAAAATTGTGAAGTTATCAATATATTAAATATATTTAAAATTTTAAAATATTTTCACTTTTGAATTTATAAAGACTTAATATACTCATTAGCAAAATCCTAAATTATAATATCAAACATCAAATAAGTTATGGTATACCGTATACAAATGGTTAGACACATTTATAAAAGGAAAAAAAATATGGTTAAAGATATATTCATCATACTTCTAAATACGTTTTGTTACATTCAGAGTGTATGGTGCACCATTATTCATCCGAAGGACTTAAGACACCGCCATAATATCATATTAAAAATTCAGAGTGTAAGTCAAATTAAATGTAATTTAAACTCACATTACCCGCAATTCAAACAAATCACCTCATACTAAACACCCTTTTAGATTTGAAGTTAAAACCTTGTGAATAGAAAAAAAAATAGTACCAGAAGAACTCTACCGCTACAAAGCCAAATTAGTAATTCCAAATACTATTAATCTATACCAATGCTACATTAGTTTCCTTTAAGTAATATCTTGAGATCGAGTCGTATGTATAAATAAAAAAAATTGACGGTAAGAAAGTTTTATCCCCACAATAGACTGACCTAACCCATTGCTAAATACAATAAAAGAGATACTAGTAGTCCATTATTTTGTGGTGATACATACCTTCTCTCGTACATAATGTTTTCAAAACTATAAAATAAGGAGTTCTTGGGGTAACTGTATAAAAATTAAGAGTATTGATACATTTTGATTATTTGTGGTTAAAAATAAGTCATGTGTCCCATTAATTCAAATTTTTGAAATCTATCAAATCAAAAATCAAATCACAACTATTGATTATATAATATACTAGCACCTCATGGATACCAAAAACAAAAACCATAAAATAAAGATAAAATTAGAATCTTCCAAATTTTTTACTCTTTTTCGTATCATCGCGTAAATTTTAACTTTTTTTTTAACTAACCCCTAATTTAACTAATAACTCGATAATCTCTCCCATTTCAAATTTGTCAACTTTAAAACAATAAACATACTATCCAACTATTTATTTTAAATTTATACCATTTATCAATTCGTTGCTAGTGTAAATTTTAAGAAATTATAGATAGTTAAATTAATAGATAAAAGTTCTTCATACGGAAGGGTACATAATCAAGGTAAAACCACGTCGTGAGCTCTATGTCTAGAGATAATTAGTCAATGATTTTGATGGTGGATGCCCTATGTTCACCTAAAAAAAGTAAAGTGTTCTGCGATGGTACCCAAGCCAAATCTTGGGTTTTAAAACCCTTGTCTATATGGACCAATAAAAAATGTGCATATAGATTTATAATAAATACATATAAATATTCCTTTTGTAAAATTAATTTATGAAGTAGTTGTAACATCCTTGTACTTTATGGATTAACGACTTCTCCACAAACCAATATGGGTCTTTTCAACGTGCTTTGTCCTCACTTACATGCTTCTTGGAAGGTTACTCATCCCAAAATTACTCCAAGTTAAGCACAGGACTTAACCATGGAGTTCTTTAATGATGAGTAAAAAAAAAAGATACATCTTGTTAGTATAGGTAGTACCAATTAATTTATATAAGTCATCTTACTGTATAGTCTCATACCTATACAACCTTAGGTCCCTCTCATTATGATGTGTAATCGGTTCATTCATATACCCCTCGCTTAGAGGTCTTGCTAGGAGTCGTTCCTTGTCTGTGTTTTTCACCGATGATCACTCCTGCCTTCATCAGGCGTTACATGCCCACCAGCTTCGCTTGGTTCATGGTGGTTCGTCCTCAAACCACACCATCCTGGGAGAATGTAGCTCTGATACCATTTGTAACAACTCCTACTACTTTATGGATTGATGATTGTCCCCACAAACCAACACGAGTCTTTTCAAAGTGTTTTGTCCTCACTCACACGCTTCTTAGAAAAACTTCAGAGGTCACCCATCTCAAAATTACTCCAAGTCAAACACGCTTAACCCTAAGTTTTTTAGTGATAGGCTACAAAAAGAAGATGCATCTTATTAGTATATATAGGTAGTATCAATTAATTCATATAAGTCATTCTCAATGTATAGTCACATACCTATAGCTCTAGGATCCATCTCATTCTGGTGTGTAATTGGTTCATTCATGTACCCTTCCGCTTAAAGCTTTGAAAGGAGTCGCTCTTTTCCGTACCTTCTTACATGTGATCACTCCTACCTCGTAAGGGCGTTACATCCCACCAGCTTCCATTTGGTTTCATGTACCTCTCATTAAAGGCCTTACTAGGAGCCGCTGTTGTTCATACCTTCTTGCACGGTATCACTCATACCCTCGTCATTGGGGTTACAATAGTACTTAAATAAGTAAAATTTATAACATGAACTTTTATTTTTTTGTGAAATATAACTCTTTCCTTGAAAGATAATATTATTACATTTTATCTCTTCTATTTCTAAAACACATATTTCTATCCCCTAATCAAGATTAATCACCCTTTAATTTATTTTTAATTTTTACTAGAATAAATTTGATTAAAATTTACATATTTTATTTTTTTTACAAAATAAAATATATGTGGCTTATGATAATATAAAATATTACTATATCTATATATAAGTAAAATTCCCGCACTATTTAATTATTACTCACTTTATTCTTTTATTTAGTGCATAACTCATTATATTTTTAATTAAAAATTTTCTAATTTATAATTATATTGTTAGTATTCAATGTAACAATTTAAATATGTATAAAAGTAAATTATAACTATTAATATTCACCATCCAAAATTTTAATTATTATATGACTCATTAAATTTTATACACAAAATTTACTCTAATTTATAGTAATTACATAACAATATTATTAATATTATTGTGCATAACAATATTACTTTTTTTTACCTTTAAATTTGACTAGTTTAAAATTTAAAATTATGTTACTTTGCTAGTTCATGATAATATAGTTTTTAATTTTTATTTTAAAAATTAATCTACTTAAAATTTCAAAAACTATGAAGCTAAATTCATTTTAAGGTAAAATATGAATGAAGAAGTTACCTACACATTTTTAAGAAAAATTAATTCACTATTAACACATGATAACACAATCTTTTGGATTATAATTTTGAGAATTGTCTACTTGACATTTTAAAAAGGTTAAATTAAATTTGTTTTTAAAACAAACAAAAAATGAATTTAAAATTATTTTACAATCAAGTTTAAAGAAAGAAAGACCGTAATATCCTTTTGAAAAAATAGTCTCACATGACACTTTATTTGGGAGCATATCATAGTATATTAATCTTTTATCTGTTAATAGTTAATTTTCTTAAATTTTAACGTATGCTAAATATAGTTTAAGTCGAACAAAGAAATTATTTTCTTTTAAATTATTTAAAGGTTAAGATTATAATGACTTTTATTGTTAAATAATGTAAAATAATAAGGTGACTATTAAATTTCAATAAATAATAGATTAAAAAATGTGATCAAGTAACTATTTATTCAAACACGTAAAATTCTCACATACTTCATCTTTGTCTTTTTTGCATTTTACTTATTTTCTCCTTATATATAAATATTATATATAACTTTTTTTTTAGTGAGATAAACTCATGACAACTTTCAAGAGTTACATGAACAAGTACGCATCCAATTTCTTTTCAATTAGCATACTTTATTATTTATAAATTTTAGTGAATAATATTTCATTGCAATGTGTAAGTAAAAATAGATTATACCACATAGTTCAAAAATATCCGTAAATCAGATGTATTTATAACAATTCAAAATTATAATAAATGGCATATATTACAATTAAAATGCAATATATTTAAATTTTACATAAATGGTTGTAATTTTAACTACTATACAATATATCCAATGCAAAAGTGGAACTATATATCATCAATAATGTTATTTTTTCTCTACGTATGTTTGCTTATTTAATTAGTAGTAAAAAATGTTTGACAACCCATGTTCTCAAATAAAATAATTTTTAATTATAAAATATAAAATAAGTTATTCGATACAAATCATATTTACTTTAATTGATATAATACTAGTGAAAAATATTTTGTTATTATATTTTATTCTATTTTATATTTAATTACTTTATAAATTTTATTAAAGTAATGTTATATTAATAGAAAAATTTTATTATTCTATTTTTAATTTTTGTATTACAAATCACTATGATAACTTTTTTTTTCAAAATTTTTTATTAAAAGAAGTTATAGAAAAATATAAATAAATTCGTGCAATGCACAAAGATTAGATTTTTTTACCAATATAAAACAAATAAATTCATATATTATATATACACACCCTAATATCAAAAGTATTGCACATTTGTCTTGTTTTTATTTTAATAGAAATCGATTTAAACCAATTTTAGTGTAAAAATAACTATAGGAATGTGCATTTACTCATTTACTCACAATTGGGATCGATTTGGTGCAAATGTTTAAACCGATTCCTGTAACATGTTATGTGCGACTTGGGTCAAAATCGATTCAAACTGATTCTAAAATTCTAAAATCAATTCAAATGATTTCTCACTATGCTAGACTGAGTCATTCGCATTGTTTATAAAAAAATCTTCAAATAGTATTTATTGAAAATGCTTTTATGTTAGGAAAGCAACTTTCGTAATCCATTACGAAAGTGTTTTATTAGTTTTTTATTTTTATTTTTTTGATATTTCTGATATTACTAAAGTGTTTGATTAGTTAACATTTCTTGGAGTTTTTTACATATATAAAATTAAAATATTGTGATATTATACATCTATCCAGATTGAAAGGAATTACTCAAATGTCCTGATTTGTACTATATGGAAATCGAGTTAAGCCGATTTTTGTGTAAAAAGATCACGAATTGAAAACTAAAATGCACAAATCGAGTTAAACCGATTTGATAACTACCGCATTTTGACCAACCAAGGTAGGTTCAGGAGATCCCAAGATTTGCTCCTGGCGGACTACAAGCAACTCCTGACATAGTGTCCATATATTGCGGCTCCCATAAAATTTCTCCCATGCACCAATGCAACCACTCACAAGCCTGTCCATCCACATGCAACCCTACCTGAAATGCAACATCCTAAAGCATGATGGTACACTCTCCATAGGGTAGGTAAAAAGTGTGTGACTCAGGCCTCCATCACTCAACAAGTGCACTAATGAGTGGCCTGTCATAATCATAAGCAGGAACCATCTGTGCAACATACCAAAACGCTACCTGCCTCAGATACGGCTCCATCAATGGATGTGGCTCCACCATCTCATTATAACATCTACTTTATTAAATGGGAACTATCTGCAACATACCAAAACTCTGCCTCCTCAGATAAGGCTCCATCAATAGATGTAGCTTCCCAATTTTGTTAGAGTTAGAATAGAGCTCTTTAAATATTATTAGAGTTTAATCAGGACATTTGAGTAATTCTTTTCAATCCAAGACATATATATAATATCACAATATTTTAATTTTATATATGTAAAAAACTCCAAGAAATGTTAACTAATCAAACACTTTAGTAATATCAGAAATATCAAAAAAAAAAAACTAATAAAACACTTTCGTCCTGGATTACGAAAGTTGCTTTCTCACATAAAAGCAATTTCAATCAAATACTATTTGACCGAACATTTTTATAAACAATGCGAATGACTAAGCTAATGCGCATAAGTGAAAATCGATTTAAATCGATTTTAGAATTTTAAATCGGTTTGAATCGATTTTTACCCAGGTCTGACACGTCCGACATGGTATAGTAATTGGTTCAAACTGATTTGTACCTAATCGATTTAAGCCGATTTGCAGTAAATGCACATCCTTAATTATTTTTACACTAAAATTGGTTTAAACTGATTTGTATTAAAATAAAAATAGGATAGATGTGTAATACTTTTGATATCAGGGTGTATATATAATATATGAATTTATTTATTTTATATTGGTAAAAAAAACTCTAGAGATTACATATAGTTTATATGTATAATTTACTTTAAAATTTTACTATATTAAGAAAAAAATACTAATAGTGGTTGAGTCTATAACTTAGTGGTTGTGGTTGTCTTCTACACCTTTTAAGTGAGATATCCCATGTTCAATCCCCACCATCCTCTTTCCCCAAGCCCTTAGAAGAATTCCTAACTTTGTCAAAAAACAAAAATACTAAGAGTATCAGTAATTTGTAATAATCATTGTTCAAAATAAATTTACCATTTTATTAATTATTAATATTAGAAATGTAAATAAAATAAAAATATTTGTTAATATGTTATACAATAATGAATCATGAAGAAGGTAACAAGAAAAATACTATTATTTCACTATAAAAAAATACACTACTATTCTAAAATTAATAATTAAGAAAATATTTGAGTCTCTTAATATCATAATAATAAATTTTTAAATATTTTATATCATTATAAGCTACATATATTTTATTTTTTAAATAATTAAAATATATAAATTTTAATAGAATTTGTTTTGGTCAAAAATAAAATTATAAATATACAAAAATAGAGAATTATAATAAATAAATTAAAGTGTAGCTTTTCTTGATTGTTAAAGGGATAGAAATACATATTTTAGAAATATAGGGGATAAAAGTGTAATAATATCATCTCTCAAAGAAGAGTTGTATTTTACGAAAAATAAAGATTCATTTTATAAATTATATTTGTTTAAGTATTGCTTTACAAAATTAAATTTTGACAACAAATATTTATATGTATTTGATACAAATTTATATGGAGATTTCTTATCGGTCTACATAGGCAAGGGTTTTAAAACCTAAGGTTTGACTTGGTTCCATAGAATTATCCAAAAATAAATTATGTCACAGTAAAAATATTATTAATCTCATATCATTTGATGAATAAATCAGATAAAAATCTTGAGTAATACACATATAATAAGATATTTTTCCAAGTTATTATCAGTAATCAGATATCAAATTTTTAATAGAAGGATTTAGTTGGTCATTAGTTGAGTTCTATGACCAGTCCGAGAATGTGAAAAGTTTAAGGGGTGTGTCTAATCAAATAAAAGTTTAAGAGGTGTGTACACTATTTTTTAAAAACAAATATTAGAGGAAAATACTAAAAAAGTATTGAGGAAAATATTAGAATATCTAGCTTTACATGTTGTGGTTGTTAATTTGTTATTTGGCGAGAAGAAAAAGGTACCAGAGACAAGGTTCACCTAGAATTACATTATATACTTTTTCTTTTATAATAAATTATATTATATACTATAGTTGCTGCTGTTCGATTTAGTGCTAGGCTATTAGTGTGAGGCAGCTAGAGATCTTATAATTGAATCAATGATATGTGAATGAATGTTGTTATTTCAGGAGAGACGTTTCCTTATGGAACAATTACTAGCCGAAAGATTCAACAGATATGTTCAATCGAAGTGATAACAGTCCAATTTGAGCCAAAATTATAAAGCCCGCCGTGTCATGTTTGATCATAAATAGAAGGAGAAGGCCAAAGCGTGTTGATAATGCCCTCTCTCTCTGCCTCTAAATTGAAAAAAACAAAAGAAGAGGAAAAGGAATATCCTACGCACCTAGAATTCAAAAGGAGTTTGAAGCCTATAATTGTACTTTAATCACGTCCATTGGAAACATTATGGGTGCATTTGTTTGATATTATGAAGTCCCAAAATTACTTTTTAAAAAAAAATTGTGTAACTTTTAAAAAATAATCAAAACCTCAAAAAAATTAATTTTAAACTTTTTTATAGAAACTAAAAAGAATAGCTTCTAAAAAAAAATAGTTTTCAGTTTTTCAATTAAATATAAAATTTAAGTTTCATAATCACTTTTTTCAAAATTTAAAACAAACACATCCATATCTCTGTTAATCCAATCTAACTTTAATCTAATATTCATGAATCATTTGTCTTAATATCTTTTAAAAAAATTATTCCAATACTTTTTAAATTAGTAAGAATCACTTTTAAAAAAAAAAATAAAGAGCGATATCGCAGAGATTTCTTTTTCTAAACTTGTTCACAAGATTAGTTTTAAAAACATAAAGAAAACAAGGAAAAGTTTCAAGGTTTAATTTTGATATACAAACAGTGTAAAAATATTTTACATCATTATCCAATTAAATCTTTTCTTTTGTATAATTTTTCAAGTATTGAAAGTGAAAGTTAATCATATTTATAGATATAGTATTATATGATTTAATAATTGTTTAAAATTCTTTTATAGTGTATGAAAATTTAATTCAAAGGGTCATAGAGACTCAACCATATTCATAGGTTTTACTTTTTCTTAAAAAAGAAAGACGTGAGGATTATTAATTCCTCAAAACCCTCTTTTAACTTCATCTCACAATCCCTTATTATATTGGAGATTTTTAATGAGGCATGACGTGATTTGTTATTTGTATGTGCGTTAAAAAACAATTTTTTTTATCAAATTATAATGTGATTTACTATTTTTGGATTTGTTTGTGTAAAAAAAAAACAAACAAACAAACACGAGATTACAATATAACTTACTTTATATGTGTTAGCATCTAACTATATCAAATTTCACAAAACTTGAGTTTACTGTACCCAACATAACAGGCAATGACTATTTATCACGAGTGCTTGATGTCAAAATCCATTTGGAAGGTAAGGATCTATTTTGTTTCAGATTTTAGTTTTTATTTTCAATTTTTTAGGTTTATTGAAAGAAATACTGAAAATTGAAAATAAAAACTGAAAATTAGATTTTGTAATTTTTATGGTTTGCATTATTTTTTTTACAAAATCTAAAAAATAAAAATCGAAAACTGAAATCAAGCATGCCTAAATGTTTTAGGGACATGATCAAAAAGGAAAAAGAAAATTACACTAATTTCCCTTGAAATGTAGCATAATTACACTCGGTACACATCTATGTTGTAAAACCCATCACTAGCCTCCCTTGAGGTTTATTAAAATTACACTGATATTCCATAGAGATATTGGTTCGTTAATTTAAGTGATAAAAAAATATAACTTGAGACGTATATATAATTATTAGTGATGAAATTATAATATGTTGGCAGCAATAAACACATTAATTGAATAAAATACTTTTTAGTCACATGAAATAAAATTTATAATTATAACTTATGATAATAAAAGAGATATTTTAGTTAATATAAATGCTAAATATTGTCAAAATGTTATAGGTTTATCATTAATTACTATGTACATGCTATGTGTTTTTTGGTTTGTCACTTAAATTAATAAATTAATATTTATAGACAATATTAATATAATTTTAGTAAATCTCAGAAGAGATTAGTGATACCTTTATAAAATAAAAGAGTGTCAAGTGTAATTAAAGTAAATCTCAAGGAAGTGAGCGTAAATTACTCATAAAAACAAGCAACAAGTCTATATAAGAATAAAAATGATAAGTTCATGTTTTTTCCCTAGTAATTTTTAATGCATATTAGTTGTAGTTTAAGATATAAGAAAGTTGTTGAGTACCATCAATACCTCGCCAATGTAGCAGTCACAGTCAATGATACACAAATTAATGGTTGACTCAACAATATTGGCTACACATGGGCACATCACTCAATCCATTGATGAACTCTTTGAGCTCATGGATATGTGCCAAACTAACATAAATTATGATTAAAAAGGTGGAAAGTATGACAAAAAATATTAATCTTGTTAGACCCTTCTCCCTATCTACTTTTTTTTTTTTGGCGATTGTCGATATGGCAAGCCAAGCAATGCATGTATAGTGGATAGTAGGAGTGGATCTAGCTATATATTTTCAATCACAAAAATTTCTCCCATTAATGGGAAAAATCAAATGTATGGTGTCTCCCACACTAACTTTCAACAATAAGTGTGTAGGGCCACAACATATATCGATTATAATTATTGGGTTTATTGTATTTATTTACAACCAATATCATATTATCAATCCAATTTTCATATAATAAAAAGTCTACAATCAATTGTAACCTAGAGTTGAAATTAAAATTCCAACTAGAGTTGGAAGAACAACTCATGCCAGAAGAAGTAGCATGCCTGGATAAAATCGATAGAGACTCGACTTTGATGGATGAAGAAGCAGTGTCTAGCCTTTCAAAAATGCATTCAGATTTTCATTGCCTTTAAAATTCTAATATACAATTAAAAAAAATAAGTTTTATTTCTTTAAATTCTAACAGAAAAAAAAAGATTGTTTATTTCTAACTAAATATTTTATGAGTTTTCTAACCAACATCCTTAGGGCACTAGTTAAGAATTTCAAAGAAAGTAAAGGTGTGTTTGATTTCAAAAAATAGCTTTAAGTTTTCATTTTTTGTCTTTTTATTTCCTGAATTTTATAAAGGAGATACTGAAATCTTAAAAATTATGAAAATTGGTTTTCAGTTTTTATTTTTAGCTTTTGATATTTTCTTCCTACAATCCAAAAATAAAAAAAACTAAAAAATAAGAACTATTTTCTAAGACCAAAGGCACCCTAATTTTATAAACTTTTCAATGGATTCCAAAACTTAAAAAACATGCTTTTCAATATAAAAAATTACCCATTTAGAATCCTTAACGAATATGTAACATCACATGCTACTTTATGGATTGACAACTATCCCCACAAGCCAACACGTCTTTTCACCATACTTTGTCCTCACTCACACGCTTCCTGGGAAAACTTTCCAAAAGGTCACTCCTCCCAAAATTGCTTCAAGTCAAGCACACTAACCGTGGAGTTCTTTTGTGATGAGCTACCGAAAAGAAGATGCATCTTTGTTAGTATAGGTAATACCAATCAATTCATATAAGTCATCATCAACTGTATAGTCTCATACCTAGCCTATACAACCTCAGGATTCCTTTCATTCTGGTGTGTAATCGGTCCATTCATCACCCCTCTGCTTAGAGGCCTTGCCAGGAGCCGCTCTTCTCCGTGCCTTCTTGCTCGCGATCATCCTTGCCTCATCACTGGGTATTACATGCCTACCAGTTTCCGCTTGGTTCGTCCAGAACCACACCATACTGGGAGAGGTGTAGGCTCTAATACCATTTGTAATATCCCATGCTGCTTTATGGATTGACGACTTCCCCAAAAACCAACACGGGCCTTCTCAGGGTGCTTTGTCCTCACTCACACACTTCCTGGAAAACTTCCAGGAAGTCACCTATACTAAAATTGCTCCAAGTCAAGCGCGCTTAACTGTGAAATTCTTTTGTGATGGGCTCCTGAAAAGAAGATGCATCTTTGTTTGCATAAGTAGTACCAATCAATTCATATAAGTCATCCTCAACTGTATACTCCATACCTATACAGCCTCATGATCCCTCTTATTCTGGTGTATAATCGGTTCATTCATGTACCCTTCACTTAGAGGTCTTGCCAGGAGCCTCCTTGTCCGTGCCTTCTTGCACGATCACTCCTTGCCTCTTGCCTTATCAGCTATCCATCCAGTCTTTGATTTCAGTATGCTCAAAAAATACATACCAGATCAATCCCATATGCTCACACCATAAGCGGTTCAAGTTGATGAAAGTTTATCCTATGAAGAAGAGCCTATTGCCATTGTGGATAGGCAGATCAAAAAGCTTTGCTTGAAGGATGTGGCATCAGTGAAAGTTATTTAGAGGAATCACTCGACAAGGAAGCCACTTCGAAAGTCGAAGAAGCCATGAAGACCAAGTATCCGTATCTCTTTCCTCCTTCGGTATGTTTTAGATTTGGGGACCAAATCTTTTTAAGGGGGGAAGTGTGTAATACCCTAGGTATCCTGTTACCTAGGAGTTTGGAGCAATACATGTGTCCTTAGACAAATCGGGCCTAAATTTCACTAAATTGGATCCTACACGTCCTTGGAGGGCTATATGATAGAACCATATTCTTGATATCAAAAGTTCCAGTAATTTTTCCAAGTGGAAAATAAGGTAAAGAAGGATTTTTAATGAATTTTATGAAACCTTTAAACACTTCATTTTTAGCCCACAAGTTTAGAAAATTTTAAAGATTCCGAATTTGAACTAAAATCCAAAATTTGGATTCTGATTGGTTGAGATTTTAATTTTTATGATATTTTATTTGAATTCAAGTGGGGAGTACTTCCTTATTTACATTTATGTTTTAAAGTTAATGTAAATAAGTGAGTATTGAGATAAATCAGCCTGATATACACCAACACTTGAATTATAGCCCAAAGTTGGGAGAAAAACCATTATGGTGAGTCAGGGACAGGTAAGGCGCAAGGAATAATTTTATGCTCTCTAGTGAGTGTTGCAGTGCTCATTGAGCACTTGCTATAACAAGTTATAAAAACCCCGCATTTCGGGTTCCAACATAAAACACAACTCCCACCCCCTAATACACGAACCCTTGTCTCTCTCTCTCACCCCATTTTCATCAATCTAACACTAATCTTTCACTTTTAAGGCTTAAAGATAAGAGATTCTACTAGTTTTACTTCATATTTTCTCTATTCTTCCTTGTTCTTGGGGTTAGATCTTGAGTTCCTCCTTTTTCTTAGGCCATAATATTCTTCCACCATTGATGGGGGTTAGAATAGAGTTATTCTAAGATTGATCTAGAGTTTTATTGCTTTTCCTAGGAGATAGTAATGTCATTTCTGCCTCCCAAGGTCCTGTTGGTGTCAATCATGTTTATTCTATCACTCTAGGTGAGTGGGTTCAAACATATGATCTCTGGTTTTTGCATTAGAGCTATTTTCACTAAAACATGACTTATATTATGATTTAGAGATTTTTATAAAGAGATTAGAGATTTCTGTTGATTTTTTAAGTTTATATTAACGTAGTTTTCAAATGGCATGAACTATACATTTTGTGTAAAACCATGGGACCACTGTTGTTGAAATGAGTTTACATAGAGCTGAATTTTGAATATGAATGCTTAGAGATGTTGTAACGATTATATGAATTTCAGAATTGTTGATTTTATATGCTAGAGATTGCAAACTCTAGGATAGAAGACTTTATGAGTTACAGAGAAAAGATTTAAATTTCTGATTCAGACAGGAGCTATAGAAGAGGCTTTGTGTTAATGGCAATTAATCCATCAACCTTGGTACCAAGTAGCCTAGGGCCAGAGACAATAGAGAAATTATTGACACGCTGGGACGCGATACGTAATACAGAGATGTGACTAGAGATTTATGAATAGAGAATTGATTGGTACACTGGGAAGCGATACATAACGCCCAGATGTAACCAGAGGTTATTATACAGAGATTTCGTTTCTCTATTAGAATGTTGTTAACTAGTGTTATAGAGAACTGTGATTTTGATAATATGTTTACACTTTATGATATGTTTTAAAGTTTTGTACTATTATTGTTATTATGATTTACTGTATGGTTTTCTTGGTGTCCCATGAAGGAGGTTTCAGGTGGGAATTCACTCACTAAGTTTTTGTATAAAAACTCACTCCTCTCCTTTTCTCCTATTTACAAATACAGCGCTATTGTAGATTCTTCCTAGGTAATAGAGATTCAGTGAGCTTCACTTGAGTGAAGCATTCTTGATTCAGTTTAGAGTGCTCGAATGTCATTAGGCAGAAGTCCTGATTAATATAGAGATTATTTTTCATGTTGTATATTTGATCATGTTATGGTTTGTATCCAAAGGATTTCATATTTTAAATATTGATTACGAAATTTCAGTTATAATTATTTTGATTTAGAATAGGTGATTTGTACGTAGAAAATGAAGTTATGTTTTGAATGGATGTTCCTATTTACATATGCATATAAGCGGTAAGGTTATGAGGTTTACGTGGATAAGATTTCGCGTACCCAGTATCAAATGGAATCGTGACACAATCGCTAGAAAAAACCCATTTTTATTTCTTATGGCTCAATAATCAATGTGTTTTCTATACTCTAATGAGTACGACAATCCCACAAAGCGTTGACTTGCTAGAACGACTTGTATATTAGTTTCCGATTAGATTGGTGCTAAGAGCTAACTAAGCTAAACGCCGGCAACCATCAAAACTATAAAAAAAGGTGTTGTCTCCTCTCCACTGCAGATCCCCTGTTCAAGAAGAAGGCAAAGAGGAGGAAGATAAAAAGAGGTATCATCCACAAAATTATGAAGCAGAACCTTATTGCTCTTCTGATTGGATCAATTGGTGCAGCACTCACCTTAACAGCTTATTCACAGACCTTGGTGTCACCAAGTCAATGCATCACAATTGGTCTCCTTGTCCTCATGTTGGGCTTGCTTGTAGGGGAAGGTCTTATATCTTTCTGATGCCTCCTTGTTTTGCCTTTTTAGTTTCTTGTTTTATGCTCTCTGTATTTTGATTATAAATGATATGTAGCCTATGAAGGGTTGAAGGAAAATGTTATGTAATTTCTGAGCTGCCTTGTGTTTCTGTCCCTATTGGTTGCTCATATGTGTAAAATCTATGTTGATAATTCTATGGATTCTATTATCAAAATAATAATTCTACAGATTCCTATTAGGAATTGCATTTACAGTGGCAGGTCAAACACATCTCTATAAATTAACCGTTAGAATCCAGCAAAGATATTATCCATTTTTTAGCTCTATTTTTAAGCAGGGCTATGACCAGGTTATATATATCCCCGAATTTCCGCAAGCAAAATTTTGGGAGAGAATTAGAAACAAAAGTATTGTGCACCAACCAAAAAAAAAAAAGGATTATTTTTAAACGGTATATTCTATACCGCTATTTTGCCGGTCTATAAAAAGGGGAAAAAATCAACTAGCAAATGGATTATATCGAGTTATTTTAACTTAATCAGAGTTATCGGATTTGAATCCTAAAGTTGCAGCTGTATTAAAATTCAGAAGAGAGAATGGTTTTGTCCTAGTGATCTTATCCGACTTGATCCGGAATATCTCAATTGCATGAATACTTGTGATTTTGACAGAAAAAAAGAGGGAGCAAAAAATGTTTATGAAAATTAATATGACTGGGATGAAAATTAGTTTCAAAACTTTCTCCACGGCTCCATGTGAGAGCATTCATTATTGATGCTGGAGCATCATATGTCCAAATAGTTAGCATTAAATTTATGTTGGGTCATACTTGCATAAAGTTGCTAGAGGCAAAAGCACGCTTTGTTTCTAAAAATAGAGCCACTGTTTTCCTCAACAATTTTGAGGGAATTCTTCTTATATTTCAATATATAGCAACCCTCATATTTCTTGAGGCATAACTGGTTCTAAACGTTATATGTACGGCTTGCAAAACGAATAATTGCAGTCTAGCTCAAATTTTTTGCCTAGTGTTGTTTTCTAATTTGATCTCAAATCTGAAGTGGATATCGAATCCCCTGTGGTGATGGCATAAAACCAATAGTGGTTGCCATTTGCTGTTGCAGCTTAACATTGCAGGTTTTCAATTCAGAACTGGATCATGTCATTCAAGAATAAATGAAAGGTATTGACCAAAAGAAAAAAAAATTGATAAATCTATTGGAATTGCCGCCCAGCAAGATAAACACAATGGATAATGATGGATCAAAACCTTTTAATAGTTCTATATTTCCAATAGCTCTCACGTAAGTTATGGTTTTCAGGAGAGGACAGAAATTATATGTTCTCAAACCGTATTTCCTTTCATCTTCTATCAATCACTACTTGTCACGTGGGAGACAAGTAATGGCACAGGAAAAGGAACATGATTTGGAGATAGGTGATTTTCGCCCTTTGCGTGAAGGGAGAAGATAAGCACCACAATTATGGTAAAGCTTATATATTTAATTAGCCACATTAGCTAAAGGAAAGCATTCAGATGGAGACTAGAAATAAGTTTCCTTCCCTTGTTATGTTTATGCAATATCGATATTACTCGATTCTTAACATGAAGCCAAAAGAAATGACCCACAAATTGGAATGATATTCTTGTACTAAGCGTGGAGTAGTCCAGTTTTATTGGTCACGCAAAACTTCAATATATTTTGTGCTACCCTTCACAACCAAACTAAAGGGCCAAGAGCACATTGACACTAACTTGGTAGTGGATATTGACACAAGCAATAACAAACGAATACACGGTAATTTCTTATAAATTATATATGCTTTTCTAGAACAGTGACCATTTCATTAACAAAGAGTGCATGTAAGCTAACTTTTCTCAAGAAATAAAACAGATATCCCCTAACCTTTGTAAGGAGAAGACACTGCAAATTTTTAAAAAATAGCAGATGATGCTATATAATAGATATGCTAGTACAACGTTACACCAAACTGATTTATGAAATATTAAGCAATAGTAACCACTTCTTGAAGCATTGATACAATAATGTACAAACTCAGGGAGATTTAACACGAACTGAATCCTAACACCTGCAAAATTAATCAAGTTAAATCAAAGAAATAAACGTGAATAACAACCTGACAGTAATTTTCTAGCACTTCAGTGTATATATATGTAAACATATACTTCTCTAAATAATGCCATATTGTTTTCTGCTAGCACTTGTGCATAGATTGGTCAGTCTCACCATTGATCGTGCCCAACAATTTATTGCTAATATCATCAAACATCTAGCATGAGAGAAGGAGGCCTATATGTAGCCAAAGACGACTTGCCGGGCAACTAGTTTGCTCTTACTCTTCAAACACCTAAGAATTTCTCTTCCATTTTGAGCACTGAGGCAGCATATGAGCATTGAAATGATGACATGATGATGAGCAGGTCTTCACATTGCCAAAATAAGCTTTGCCGGCAAGTCATCCTTGGCTGCATTGCATGACCTCATTCCCACATGCAAGACATTAGACGAAATTTGAATTACCATAAGCAGCAATAGGCTCAATAATCAGCAGGAATATCACAGAAGAAAAAAAAAACATGGCAGGCAATCAAATTAGTGAAACCAATCAAAAAGACTCCATCACTGCCATGATCACAGAGCTATAGAAGACTACACAGGAACCTCTTTTTCCCAAATGAGAAAGACAACATTCCGTAATAAAATGAGGAGAAAAGATCCCTCTATTTGTTAAAAACCAAAACAATCATGGCTTCTCATAGGGGGGGTCTGTGGTAACTGGTAGAGAGGAAGAAGCCGATTGGACTTGAAGGCCTTTCTTGGCAGGAAAATAGACGAATTGGGTTTGAAGCACGGAAAGCCACCGTTGAGATTTATATAAAAGAAATTGGTTCAAACTATTACTGCTTGGCATGGCAAGTTGTCAACTAGAAGCATTAATAGTCCCCTAGCATTCCTGCAGAGGGGGCAACCCTATTACTGTTCAATTGTTTTAATGTTGTCCTTTATCTAAAGGGAAAATGTGAAAAAGGATGAGTAATCCGGAGGATTCTTATTTGCTGGATGTGACTTTGCATTGGTGAAGAAACCAAGAAATATGAGCACTTTTAATTAGACGCACACCAACCCCACCACCACCCTATTAGTTCCAAAGTAGCTTCTCAGTTTAACTCTCTCTAAAGGGTCATTTAAGGGAAGAACTAACCTTTAGGTCAATGAACAGCATCACACTTGGACGTGCACTATAGATAGAGTTGAAAAAGTGCTTTCAATTGGGGTTAGGTGGACCAAATTAACTACATTCGGCACTAAAGGAAAAACGGGCTTAAATGTTCTGGCAAATGGATGAAACTTTGCCTCTGGACAAGCTTGGAGACCCTGATCCCTTACTTCAAAGGAGAAAGATATTTTAACACCAACAGTGATAGACATCTAATATCCTAAGAGAAATAAATGGGAACACTATGAGAAAGAATAAATGAAGAATAGAAAATAATGTGGATTTCATATTTATTCTGAGAGGGATATTTAGGGCGTGTGAAAATTTATGTGCTAAAATAACATTGTTGTACTTCAAAATACTAGTTTGCGGTTGTGTATGATTGGACACTTCAGCAACTTTTATTAGATATATATCGCTTTAGACTCCTTTGCTGGGTTACTTTCCCATTTAGCATCTTATCACTCATTCATGTCAAAGTTAGAGGATAATAATTGTACAATAACATATTCTGGTCCAAATCATCTCGGTCTGCCTCACATCATAGGGAGGTGACAAAATTAAAGTACCAAAAAATAAAATGAAATGAGAAAATTCTAGTAAAAAATTTAAATACTGTAAATTCAGTAAACTTAATGCAACTTTTCTGTAAATTTAACATAATGATTTGGTGATTGTTCATTTTCGCCTATGGCAATAAACAAAAAATAAGTTTTTATAAAAAAAATCAATTATGTAGCCGGGGGAAAGATTCTAGTGTAAGGGAGGGGGGCAATGGTCCCCCAAAAAAATTTCAGTTTTCTTTGATATGTTGTTATTTTTTTAATCCCTCCCCTCCTTCTCCCACCCAAAACAAAAAATATTATTTACTTACTTTTTATCAAAATTTTTATTTAATTGGACATTTACTTATTATAATAAATAATATGTCATGTAAAATATGTATAATTTTCTTGATTTTTAACTATAAAATATTTATTTCTTTTCTATATGATAATTTTTGTTTAATTTTCAAATAAGATGAAAATTTTAAGATATATATTTTTCATAAGAAATTAACTATTAAGTATTGAGCTCTCCTAAAAAATAAGTCTAGCTCAGCCCCTATATGTATCTGAAATTAAACAAAATTACAAATACTTCAAAAACTAAAACATGAACTATGGTAATAAACCATCGATTTTAAGGGTATACTTGGTTAAGAGTAAAAAATAAAGGTAAATTTTTCATGATTAAGTTTCATGTATAATTTTACACATAAAGTTCAACAAAGAAAAATTTACCCTATATTTACCATCTAGCCAAACATACCCTAAGCAATAAAATCCCAAGATTCCTCTTTCTTAGATATGTACAACACCAAATTCACCCCATCCCCATTTAACATCAAGTCCACGGGTGCATAAGGTTGAGGCACCTATCTGGTGGGACCTGAGAGGTTATATAGGATTTGATCTTTAAGTATAAGATACCAACCTTATGGATACCACAAGACTCACCCTCTACTTAATATATCATTTTTTTTTTTTTGACGAACTACTTAATATATCATTACTATTGAAGATAAATTCATTTTATTGAAAACATAGTAGACGAAATTATTGAAAAAATATTATTTGTATTCACAACTTGTAAGCACTATGTCAATATACTCCTATATATCATTAGATAAGTTCAAACCCACTTAATTTGAATCTTACATCTTATCCAATAGTAAAAAGTGTCGACATGATATCCCGTACAAATCCAAATAATATTACTCATTGTGTTACCTCGAGATTTGGCCAGTATATCTTACAAGCTGATGGCACAGCTTTGCAGATTTGTTTTCTTTTGTTTGGAGGCACATTGAATTGACGTTTACAAGTCAGTTGTGGCTATAACTATAACATCATCTATGGAACATTGTTGCCATTTTCCTTTATCGTACTAACATATAGTCTTGATTTGTGCCAAGGGAACAGATATTAGAAGAACAGTCATCTTTATTTAACTTGACTTCCCTGTTTGCTAAGTTTCATCTCGTAGTCTGGAATGTTATTGCACTCGAGAATTATACATAGAAAAGAAAATAAGAGTAGATTTTCATTTAAAAAAACATTTTCCTCCATATTTTTAAAAATAATAAACATCTTGCAATATTTCCATCATTTTATTTTATTTCCATTTAATTAATTGACATTGTAAAACTTTTATAATGTACCAAAATTAATCTTTATAGATTCAAAGATAGAAAAAATGTACCTCCCCTATCCTCAAAATTCATCTAGCCAAAAACAATAAGAGCCTACAGAAAATACAGATGTTCGTATTTGGCAGAGCAGGTTATTTCAATTTCCAATTGAGTTTACACACTTGGGTGCGTATTTGCATTATTTTTTTTATCGAAAAAACTTATTCTCTTCACACACCAAGATAATTTATGATTGTAAACTATTTTAAACAAAAACTAATCTAAACACGCAATCTTATGAACCTTGCATGATGAAATAGCTCTACTGTCCCACCGACCCTTCAAATGAGACGTCGCCAATCTACGACCACAGCATCATGTCATCATGTCATAATCAGAATTGCTGAATGTAACAAACTATAACATGTTAAAAGTAAGATCAAAATGGGATCACATACCTAATCAACTTCTTTTGCGGTATACAATAAAATTTCTTTGGTGCAAAATTAGCAACAGACCAAACTACCAGAGAAAAATAATAATAATAATAATAAAATTGGCAACAAAATCATATTGCAGATCTAGCTATGTTTTTGCTTCAAATAATTAGTTCCCACCAAATAATATTATACCTGATAAAGCCTGCCAAATGAGTTGCACAGAAAAAATCAAGTTGCATTCGATTAAAATTACAGATGAGCATAAACAATCTTAAAATAATGATAGCCTACCACATTAGCACTGAATTGCAATTTATCCACAATATCTCCACGAATCGTCAAAGTGGCATGTTAACATATGATTTAACTTATCCAACCACCTGGAGAAGTGCAAAGACACCAAACATCCAAAAGAAATTTGGGTCCTTGCATCCTAGGACACCCTCGTACAGGGGTCATTGAATCACTAACAGTTGATGTGCGCTTTCGTAAACCAACTTTTCTGAAGAGCAGTATTCCAAAACAGTTGCTACCAAGCAATAAAAAAAAGTCAATGCAGCTGAATGCTAATTAATCTCAAACAACCACCATGCACTGCATCAATCATTTCAAATGTCCAACCATGTATCCCCTATTGGCAGATCAGAAAAGCAATGAGCAACAGGTACTCTATTTCTGATTTCCAAAGATCATGCATGTCTTGTTCCAATGCATTGCCTTCCTTAACCAACTTGGATTTTGACTAAGTTCAGAAATTCAGTTAACAGGATAACCAAGAACAGCTTTCATACCTTTGTACTGAAAGGTGTAGCACTGAAAAGTACTCACCGACATCCAATAGTATGAATTTTCAGAGTCAAATAATGCAACAAACCTTTACCTGCATATGATGGTATAGACAAACACTGGCACCTGCAATACAGATGACACCAAAACTACACCAAATTTTGAATAACCACAAAAGCTCATACTGCATGTGACAGTGAACTGAGAAAAATAAAACTCAAAAACAATCATACAAGTATACAACTGTGGGCTGATCATAGCTACACGGTAATTTTAGTTCTAAAGTCAAATGAACCAGATTAACAAAAAGTAGAAACAAAGGCAAGCCAGCTTTGTAGGTTCTTGGTTGGGAATTAAGGTAAATGGACATGGCCAATTTTAATAGTCTCCACATAAGTTTGGTCTTCTAAGTAGATGCATCAGGTGGGGCCATAAGTTTGTCAAACCCTGGTTCATCTGGTCTTCTGGTTTAGGCAGTAGGCAGGCTGCGGGCTTCACAGATCTCAGCTGTTTGGATGGGAAGGGGAACAAAGGGAAAACAAGAGCATCAGAATTCGAAATGGGACACTGGTCAGGTTAAGATATCATCATATCAATCTCGTATATACTAATGTGATTGGCTTATATTTTAGGAAGTTACCAGATAAAAGATGTAATTCATGAAAATTGAAATCTACCTGCACAACCATCAAGTTTAGTAAGCATGGTTTCTCCTTCTAGAAACAGTGCTCTGACTTGACAACCTGTCAACAGATACTATCAGAACTGATGAATTTAGGAACACTCAAAATAAAGTATCACCAAGAGTAGCTTCTTAACCAAACATACAGTAGATACAAATAGCTTAGGAATATTTGAATGTAAAGTAACTTGATTCTGAGATATATAAAGTATCAAATAGCTTTACAAAAAACATTTCCTGTTAAGTATAATATCCAAGAGCATGTTTTAAGTTGAAAACATCTTTTATACAAGATTCATACATCTTCCATGAGCTTAATTTTAAGTTGTAAATAGTAACAATTGACCAGAAATTGTCCTCTGTTGGCTTACGCACCAAACATAGGAAAGCATTGTCTGGGAAAAAATATTTGAACTAAACAAAAGAGAACAACGAGAGAAATCAAAGATAAGAAAATACAGCCATTTCTATAAAACAAATGCACCTAAACAGAACAGATCAAAACTACAATGTCTTGACGATATAAGAAGCTCTCATAGCACAAGTTTCAGAGTTCACCTCAGCAACCAATCATACCTTCCTGTCCTTAAAAATAATCACAGTACTAATCATCAAAAGTAGGTTCACCTAAAAATACTGACCTAAGATGGAACTTACAGAACAGTTATAAGTTAGGTTCATCCAAAAAAAAAAACAAAAGCAGGCATGTTAATCTAAGATGGAAATTGCACATGAAGAAAAAGAAACTCAAGGAAAATATCAGATAAGAGGAAAGAAATGTTACCCAGCAGAGCTAGGCCGTCCCAGAGAATAACTTCCATAAGCCCCATAAGCGCCACTGCCACCAAGCTACAGATATATGGAACAACATTTCAAACATCAAATAGCTTAACTTGAAAAATTCAACCACATGAAATGTTCTTCCAAACATGGAAATGGTTACAAGGGAAGTACCTGTGAGCCTCCATAGCTTCCATAAGCATCACCAGCTGCCAAATCACTGGCGCCTACATACCCACTTGAATATGAATGTCCACGTGCATGTCTTTTACCATCTCTACTGTCATAGCCATCTGATCCATCAGCTGAAACAGGAAGATATGGCATAACTGGAAGGAATGCATTGACAGCACCCTCCCTATCGAAGACATTTGCTCTCAACCGTGTAAGCACATGCACAAGAGCATCCTTGGCGACATCAAGATCTCCAGAAATCTAGTCAGAAGGCAAAATAAACACAAAACGAGAGAGAGAGTTATAGGACAGAATATTTGCACCTTTCGTCATACAATGCAAGACAGTATACCCAAACAAAGCACGAAAAATTCCCTTACCTGCACCATTTCATCATCTTCAGATGCAATTTTTGGAAGATTTTCCTTTGACAGAATGCGAATGTTTGCTTTTGTGAGCCTCCTCATCTCAGTTATGATAGATCCTCCTTTACCAATAAGGCAACCAATTCGTGAGGTGGACACTAACAGTCTGGTAGTGAAAGAGATGATTCCTGAATCTCTTTCAACTTTCTCACTGCAACGGGGTTGCAATCGCACAGCTGCTTCTATGGTTGGAGAGAAAGTTTCCTCAAAGAACTGGATTAACACAATTTAAAAACTATCACAATTACAGTACAAATCATCAAGATACACCGCATAAGCATTCAACAAGAATACATTAATAGAATAAAAAAGAAAAATTGCACACTTGGTGACTAATAATTTACCTCTTTTGTTGAAATGGTTATTAAGCATTCATCTGCTTCTGTTGCTGAACTATCAACTTTGATTGTTGCCCCAGAATCTTGCCTAATTTGATTGATTATAACACCACCTTTTCCTATGACACCTCCAATGTTACCAGTTGGACAGACCAATCGAACAGAAAATTCCTTCGAAGATGCTTCATCACGTGGAGCTGAGTACAAGGACCGTGGCCAGTCACCAGTGTCACCTTTATACCCTCCATAAGCACCCATAAGAGGAGCTATCCCCACAATTGGAGCTCCTGCAGTTGGACCCATGAGGGAACCACCTGGATATACACTAGGAACAGCCGAAGTAAGCAGATGCTGAGTTCGTGAAGGGTTATCATGAAGTCGAGATGCAATTTGATACAGAGCCTTCTTCACAACTGCAGCATCACCAGAAATCTGGAGCTCCAAGACCAATAGAAAGCAAGTTATTAAGTAGAGATATAAGATGATAATAAATATAATTTCAACAGAGATCCAACAATGTCAAAAATTTTATATAAAAGAGAATACTCAGGATACAAAATTTGTCAAGCATTACATCTGTATCTACAACATTTGGGCAAAATCAAGCTATCCATATAGCAATTAAACCACTAGCTGTTACAATAATGCGGAAAAAAAAACAACTGAAACAGATCATACATTTAATTTAAAATAAAAAGTAAACCCAAGAGAATGTAATTACTTAGAAAAGCTCATCCAGTTATACCTGCACAAGTTCATCAGAGCTCAAGGCACATGAAGGTAAATGTTCATCCTTAAGTATACGAATCTGTGCCCCGGTGTCACTACGGATGCTCTGCACTATCTGCCCACCTTTTCCAATGACACACCCTATCTGATCAGATGGCACCAGCAGCTTAGCATTCACCTGGTGACCTAGGTCGTCATCCTGATCACCGTGTAAGTCCTCAGCAATCACTCTATCATGAATCTTAAACAGAGCATCCATAGCAGGCGACACATAATTGCTGGAATCCTCAAAGGAGTTAGTCTCATCGCTAACGCTGTATATAGTAATAACCCGCTCATCACACCCCGGAACAGTCTCACCAATCCTAATTTTCGATTTAGTGTCTATTCTCAATTGCTTAACAATCTCACCTCCCCTACCAATAACACTGCCGATCTTTCGGGCAGGGCATAAATATCGGTACACAGTGTCTTCTGGATCAATCACAAACTGCTCCCTGTCATCACCGGGGTTCCTCCTTTTATTCCCTCCGTTTTCATAGTCAGATTGAGAGTGGGGGCGCTTACCATAATTACTCCTTTGGCCAGCCATCACAGCAAAAACTTTGATATCAGCTTCAAAATCAGATTAAAAATCTTTCTTTTTCTATCAAAAAAGAACCTAGATACCCTGCAAAGTATCACAAATTACAACGTGAAGGTTATAAGAGCATTAACAAGGAATCATGCTAAAAACTTAAAAATACGGCATCTTAAACCTAATACTTAGATCGATTCAAATAGAGAAAAAAAAAAAACTTTCATAGTTCTCCACTTTGCAGAAACAAAATCCAAAGCATGAACAACAAGACGCACGAATTAAGCAAAAACATCAGCGTTTAGGGTTCAACAATTCAGCACCAACCGAAAATCAGGAATCAAATTCCCAAAGGAGAAATAAATAATTATAAAAAAAACAATTATTTCCGTGAAGAAGAACAAGATCCAGATTTCATTGCCTTGTAGAGAGCAATTAATTCAAAATTCAAAATTAAAAATTGCTACTCTTTTTTTTTTTCTTTTCACAGCCTAATGGTGAAACAAAAAACACTAGAGC
Organism: Dalbergia oliveri; assembly: GCA_030441495.1. Lineage (NCBI taxonomy): Eukaryota > Viridiplantae > Streptophyta > Magnoliopsida > Fabales > Fabaceae > Dalbergia > Dalbergia oliveri. The sequence goes on from JAMLFY010000010.1 coordinate 13,983,879, forward strand.
AACATTTAGATAGGAAAAGAAAGAACCTTTGTGGAATGAAATGGAATTTGTTTGAGGGAAGAGACAATTAAAATGAAGAAGAAAGAAAAGAAGTAAGGGTAAGGATTCAGATCTGGGTGGGTACGGAGAAGTCGAAGGCGATAGAGAGAAACAGAATATGCTTACAGAAGAGAGGGTTGACGCTTCAACGCACGCGTGAAGTCGTCGTTTCTAATGTGAGACGACGTGGAAATAAATAAATAAATAAATAAATATACATATATATATATATATATATATATATATATATATATATAATTATTCAACCAAATAATTTTATATTTACATGACTTTTTAAATAGTAAATATAAAATTTAATTATTTTTATTGAAATAACAATACATATTATAGTAAAAATAAACTTTACCTTGTATTGTGTGCCAACCCAACCACTCTTGTTCCTTAGTTAATTTATTTTTATATATTAATTTAGGATTTATTTTTATAAATTCATTTAAGGCATGACTCCTTTAAAGCGATGAACAAAATTTTAAAATTGAAAACTGGTGAGTCATCATAGTTTGTTGGATCAATGGATGGACCAAATGTGCATGTAAATCTATCAAATTTAATCAAACCCAGTGAACGAACAAGCGAAATTGAATCGGTAAAATGAACCAACCAAACCGAATCGCGATTGCATGCCGATGGAATTAAAATAAAAAATTCCATGAATGGGTTCAAACATTACACAAGGCAAGGTAAGAATGCTAGGCAAGTATGGCTATCACTAGGTCATCTGCTTAGTTGCTTAATAATGTCTCATTATATATATATATATATATATATATATATATATATATATATATATATATAGTTACATTAAATTGTAAATTTATATACTGATTTAATTAAGTTAGTCTTAACCAGGAACCTATTGATTGAACTAATAAGCCGATGACCCATTGCCATGACTAAGTTAATTACCAGTCTTTCTCAAACTATATGAGGAGATTGATAAAATACAAAAATAAAATGTTAACCACCTTTTGATCTCAATCCTTAATCCCTTAACATCTTCACCTTTCCTTATTGCTGGCCAAACTTGGAGAGAGTGGGAAGAGGATTTTCTTGCTTGGTCTCAACTCATTAGAGCATCAAGAAGCCTACTCAATGACGAAACTTGAAGCGAAAGTTTGGGGGGCCAAAGTGTTCATCATCGAAGTTAGATGATGTTAATTAAACTAAAATTAATTATATATTATATATAAATTTAAATCCAATCACTAATGAGTTAATGCCTATTTGGATTAATTGTGAGATTAAATTGTTCAAACAATCAAATATATATATAATTGATTATTTAAAAAAATTAGAGTAATTTGCCCAAGAAGCTCCGCTACTGAGCCTACTCTCATCTTGTTCTTGACTATGGGTACGGTTTTGGTTTCATTTTTCTCTTCTTTTATGTTGCAATTTGTGCACTAGCTTGGGGTTTGAACGAGTTTTTGTTTTTGTTGATTTAAAATAAAAAACAAGCAATTATGTGCGTGTATGATTGTGGTTTGATGATTTGTTCTTGATGAAGGTTGGGGCTATGTGTATGGATATGTTGATTTTCGGCCATGTATAGAGTAACCTGCTTATACCATGTTTTTGTAATGTTTGGGGTGTGATTTTGATGAAATTAAAGTGTTTAATCAATATAAATATGAATTCCTTGGTTTATGATGTATAAAAGCTTGAAAATATGCCTTTCTGTGGTGCTTAGGGGTGTGGAGCTTGATACATGATAATTATTTAAAAACTAAAACCCTAGTTAAGCTCTTAAGAAGTGTTTGGTCGATGCATTAGGCATTATAGGTATAAGAATATTATAGGTTATGCCTTATCTATTGTTTGGTGCAACGTATTATATAACCTTATATGTCATAACCTTCTTATACATCAAAATATTGTATAACTCAATACAATATGAGAATATTGTATTAGGCCTAATTAGCTTCTAACGTATAAGATCATTTTTTAAATATTTTATTTTAAAAAATAATTATTAAATAAATAATAATAAATTAAAATTATAAAAATACAAATAATATATAATATCAATTAGTTATATATAATAAAAATAAAAATAAATATAATTGATAAATAAAATAAAATAATAAATATTTAATAATAAATAAATATTTTAAATAAATAATATATAATATAAATTATAAATTATTAACTAATAAAATATATAAATAAATAATAAATAATATGTAATATATAAAAGTAAAGATCAATAACTTAAATTTAAATAATTATGATTAAAAATATAAAATATTAAAATATATAAAATAGTATTTTTATTTATATATTATTGAAATAATAAATAATTATAAAATATTGAAATAAATAATAAAATTTAATATAAATTAAATTTTAATTATTAAATATTTACATAAATATAATATTTGAAAATTATTATAATAAAAATTCTTATTTTATTATTATTTGATTTTATTTAATATTCAATTAAGATATTAGAATTATCAGTAAATAAATAGTATGATATTCCTGAATATAAAATCAAATATCTTATGTAGTATTACACCAAATACTATATAATATTACAAGTTTATTAGGCCTTTACTATTGGGTCGTATACTATCAAGCGTGTCAACGGCCCTTAAATTTAGAAAATCTTATATTAGTCCCTCCATTAAATTATTGTCTAAACGGAAAACTATGTATTTTGTTAACTTGCTTATTTATCCTGTTAATTTTCATAGTGGGTCCTAACTTCCCTTACTTCTCTGTTTGCAAACCAAATGACAACTTAAAATCAAAATCTTTTTCAGATAGAGAGCTATGGTGAGAGAGCATATGAAGAAAAGGTCTAAATGACTTTGTTTAGAGGAGTGAGACAAGTTAAATCATAAAAATTAACAGTACATATAAATAAGTTAATAGTAGGCATAAATAAGTTAACGGGACTACGACAATTTCCTAAGGAATTAAATTGTCCTCATTTGTGAAATTTAAGGGATTAGTATTAGAATTTCAAATCTTGAAGAACTAATTTGTTCACTATAAATTTGAATGACTAAATTGGGGCTTTAGTCTTACTTAAATGCAGGTCATATATTTGATAACATTTCTAAATGGAACTAAGAGTTAATTTGAGGGGTGTTTTGGTGTTTTTGACATTCCAAACACATGGTATGCTAAATAATGTTTATACACGGACATTAAAGAAACAATGTTTAGACACCTAATTTACTAATGAAATAATACTTAGGTACTTGATATACTAAATAAATAATGTTTACACACTTGATACACGAATGAAATAATATTTAGATACTTAGTACATTGGTAAAATGATATTTTAGGGTTTTCTTTTTGTTTTTTTTTTAAATTGTGTCAAAATAGCTTATAAATGAGATTATGTTTTATGTTTGTTAGTTTATGTGTTGGGAAATATTTTAGAATGCCTTTGTGCCTTGTTTTTGGGTTTGACCATGTATTGGATTGGTGCTTGGAGAGTTGTTGTTGTGTTTATGGTTAATGGGTATTTGTTGGTATGATAAAATGATAATTTTGAGAGAGGAAAGTTTAGTTTTTTATGAGTACAAATTAATTATAAGAATAAATTACACTGATCTCTTTTGAGGTTTGATGAAATTCCTCCATCCACTCTATTTGTCTAGGTGACACTAACCTCCCCAAGATACACTATTCACTATGTGATAGAGGAGAGGTCAATGTAATGATTTTATAAACTTAGGAGAGTCGATGTAAAATTTTCACAAACTCAAGAACCTCCTAAACAAATTTTACAAATAGAGGGATGTGACTAAATTTCACCAAACCTTAGAGGAGGTCAATGTAATTTACCCTAATTATAATGATGCACATGATTTTCGCCCAAATGGGATTTTGGGACTTGGAGAATTGTGTTGTGTTTGTGGCTAATTGGTTATTATTACTATGCTAGAAAGATGATTTTGGAAGGAAAAACCTAGTCTTTATAAGCTTAAATTAATTATGAACTGTACATGTTTTTAGATAAAGATGTGAGATTTTGAGTCTTTAGGTTGAAACTTTCTGTTTCGGTGGCTTGGTAATTGTTAATATGATGTTTTAATAAGTATGAAAGTGTAAAATCAAAGTTTTAGAAAAGCTTGTGCTATTTGTATGAAGTTATGAAATTTTCGACTAGACATAATAAAAGGGCATTAGATTTGTGTTTACGTCCTTTAATAGTTTGGGCTACTTGATTGGTTTTAAATTGATAGTTATGAAAGCGTGGACTCAAGTTTTTGAAAGCTCATCATAACTATGTAAGATCATGAAATTTTCAGCCTAAATTGGGACAAGGGGTTTAGGGTTGCGTTTTATAAATTTGTATGTTTATTGTAACACCTTATTAAGCTCTAATTCTTCTACCTTAATTTTTAATATCATTATTATTTTAAACAATAGTTAGCTAACATAATATTATTAACTTATAATTTGAAATTTTATGAGAATTTTTTTTTAAACTTATGATTATTTCTCATTCATAGTCCTATACCTGGAATAATGTATACCAACTGTAAACCATGCATCTGTAGATTCCCAGGAAGAGAGGTGGGTCACAATGGACACGTTAAATACCAAGTCTTTCCTAGCCAAAACCTTTCCAAATTACACTTTCAGGAATACACTTTCTTCCAGGAACCCAAGGGTAATTTTTAAATGACAAAGAAAATTTCCTTTTTAATATATTACTATTATTTGTTAATTAGTAATTCTCAATTTAGACAACCATCATCTATAGAAATATACTTCACTATTAATATCAATTCATAGGGTATAATACATATTACACATTCAAGATACATTAAGGCAAACTTTAATACAACAATATAACATAACCAAAGTGTGGTAACAGGATATTAAAGATTCTATCTAGTACACATAGTAGAATCTGATTATTAGAAATTAAGTCCAAGGCTATATTCATTTCACTTGATGTCGATCCATGTTATCTGGAAACATCAAAGAGAAGGGTGAGAGAAGTCTCCCATAGGGTGATGTTTCTAAGGAAGTCCCACTTCATCCTAAAAAATACTAAGAATAACGCGAAGTGTAGGAAGATGCAATCTTTTATATTAATTTAAATTATATTTTACTAATGTCAAGCAAGATAGAAGTGCATAATATCAATCATAATAAAAGTGCATTAAAAGAAGTGAATAAATAATCATGAGTATCCTGTAACTCCCTTTTAATGGTTATAGTCTGAAAGTTTGTTTCATATTGGATCTGTGAGAGCTCTCATTGCTAAGGCATCCTCAGTTAGACAGTGAATGTCAAGTCCTTGTTCGCTAGCATGGCAAGCCCAAGGCATCACTACAATATTCACCAAGCCTTTTTCCGCTACAAGGCGAGGCCCAAGATGTCATTTATTTATGTATCCATTTCACATAGTGCATATAGTCTACATGAAGAATGAAAAATTACATAAAGTTTCTACGATTTCTTTCATATTTACATATAGATCACAAGATTTTCCATATTTGCACACAAAGTTCAAACAACATAGGATTCCTAAAATACTCATAAAACCTATATTTCTTATAATTATCATTAAAGCACTAAATCACACTATAAATTCATTTCCTTTATAATAAAATATGCCTAACTTAGTTTTAAATCATATAATAATTTAATTTCAAGTAATAATATGTTACTAATTCCATAAACTTAAATACACCCAAAATTATTTCAAATCTATCTTTAGAAAATATATAGGTAAATTATCTTTACATGTTTAACATAAGTAAAAAAATCTTTTTATCTATGTAAGGATATAATCATTGGGTAAATAAAAGAGCAATGAAATCTTTCAAGAAATATTTAAAAAGAACTAATCAAAATTATACCCAAGCTTTAGGAAATCACTTCAAACAAGAAACTAGTTAGTTTATATGTCATGTTCCTAATGGGACCTTAACTTAAATCTTTGTAAATAATATTTCTTAATGTTAATAAATTTATATTTAAGTCAAGTATTTATAGTCCAAGATCCATATTCAAGGTTCATGGTTCGAGTCCAAATGGTATAATCATAAATTGTCTCAATCAAGTCCAAGTGAGTCTTAAAAACTCATAATAGTCCAGGTAACGTTTATAAATTTATAAGTCCATTACAAAGGTCATAATTAATATATTTTAATATCCTTTTATATCTTATTAAGTCTTAATGGTCCCAAGAAAAACATAACACATAAACCAAACTAGATATTATATGCTCAAAGGTTTAAAATCTATTCATTATAATGAATTAAACAAAACATTTTTTATGAACCAAAAATATTTTTGATCAAATATATAATAAGGTCAAAACCAAAATATATCACCTTAAAATTTCACAACTTGTGCATAAAGCTTTATTAAATGAAAATACATTATTCAAAAAACTTACACAACATTAAAATATTTGAAGAAAGCATAATCAAAATTTAAAATGATCTTTAATCATACTTTTTAACTATATAAATAGACAATAAACATGCATCATATACACATAGATTAAGTATTTTATGTCACAATCTTTAAATCATTCAAAGATATTAAAATCCATAAGCACAAACTTTAATTATCATAATAACATCATATATGAAAATTACACATGAAGCTTATTAGTGAAAGAAAAACCCCTACTTATTCTTGGAGCTTTAGAAACTTAGCTACACTAAGGCTAGATTAACAACTTTTTCAACTTTTCTAAACCTTTTCAAAGGGCTAAAATTCGTGTATAAAGGCTGGAAGTGTTTGTGTTAGATGGTGACAAGAAGAGGTGATAATTTAGAAGTGTTTTGCCAAAAATTTGTAAGTGTTTTTGTGTGAAAATGAAGAAAATGAAGAGAGAAATGGTGGTTACAATTTTTTATAGATTTTGGTCAGAAGAATGAAGTGTGGAGTTGTGTTTAGAGGGATGCTATTTATAGAAAAAGGCTAGATTAAAATATTACTAATTTCATAATTTATTTATCATATTTAATTAGTTAAATATTAAAGCTAACACTAAATAATTTAATAAATTCTCAATTATCATTTAAAGACATACCAAAATGTTAGTGACATGATTTAAATACATTTAGTAAATTTTAATATATTTAAATATAATTTAATAATTAATTATTCAAAATAAGGTAAATTTACTTAAACTAGTCAATTTTAATTAAGTTAATTACTTAGTAAATGACTTAATTTTTTACTCAAACATCATAATAAGATTATTAGAGATATAATACAAGTATTCACGAAATTTATATAATTTTCTATAATTATTTATATTTTATTTTATATTTTATACTATTGCTTGTTTTATTGGGAATTAATTTACTAATAATTTATTTAAATATTTCTTAAATTATTTTTTTCTTATTCCTTGGCAGCTTAGAGGTCTGAACCTCATGTCCACTAGTGACAAGTTGTCTTGAATGATTAATATATGAAAATGATAAATTTTGCATATTTATCTTAAAGTTATATGTACTAAATAATTCATAAAATAATCATAAAAATTAATTTTCCTTAATCTATTATCAAAAATTTTTTTTACCTTATTTATAAGTTATCTATAATTTTCATGAATTTTTCTACAATTTTTAGTATTTTTAATATATTTTTACCTTAATTAGGTCTATTTTGAGTTAATTAAAATAATTAATTATCTATAAATAAAATATACAAAGTTTTTACAGCTTTCCATATGAATTTGAGCTATCTTAATAAGATAAAGAGACAAACCTATCTTTATTGAATTTTTAAGTCAAAAATGATTGGCTTTGGATAATATGTCATATAAAATATATTGTATTATATATATATATATATATATATATATATATATATATATTATGACAATGAATTCTAAACTATTCTAAATGTCATTTAATTGATTTAAGAGTATTAGTGAGATTAATCAAAATTTATAAAAATTATCTTAAAGCTTAAGTAGTTAATTAGGTATTTCAAGATTTATTTAAATTAAAATTAATTAATTAAAGATCAATGTGATTTTTAACACTATCTATAGTCTAATGGAGAGGCCCATTTCGTGGTCCTCTTTGTCTAATATCATAACTTGGTTAAAAAAATTTTACAAGACTTAGAGTTATTTTCTAGGATTTTTCAAAGTTTATTTTATACCCCACAATAGGTTATTTTTGCGCAGTTATGTTAATACTATATAAATTTACTAAGTATTAGTATTTAGTATTAAAATTATATTTTTAGTGTATTGATAATTTTTTCTCACTTTTTTTTAATAATTTTTTGACCTTCTTCAAGCTTTTCTAAGATTTTTATTGGCTTTTTCTGCTAATTATGTTATAAACTTATTTTCTAACATTTATTGGTATATCTGTAATTTTAATAAACCTAAGGAAATGCGCTAAGTTCCAGATTGTACAGCTATTAAGTCTTGTAATATTTTAATTAGACATTTTTTTTAATGATTATCCTTGAATATTTCTTGCCTAAACAAAATCCTCATACTTTCTAAATAAAAAAGCTATAATAAAACAACACTATATGAAAAAAAAATTAGGGATGTTACATTTATGCTATGTACTTTGGTCTTTTTTGATGATTTGAGAAATTTCGAATTCAATTGTAAGTTTTTTGACAATTACTTGCGAAATTATGTTTCATTATGTGAACTCTTGTTAAGTTAAATAATTTATCGTGACATAATTGTTGTCTAAGTATGAGACCATGGTTGTTCGGCCATAATGAGGATTTGATTGTGAATTCATATTGACTTTGTGATACTTGGTATGAGTTTTGATCACTTGTCTTGAATTATGTGGAATGTAGCATTATGTGATTTGAAAATGCAATGAGGAACATGAAACATAGCTTAACTCATTGTGAAGTAATGTTTGGGGTAATAGAATAAGCTAAAAATATGTTTAACAAGCCATAGAGCATGAACTTTGAGGAATAAATTCATTATATGTGGAGTTTTAACTATGATGCTTGTAGCTTAGGGAAATACATACTTTATATTTCATGAATATGAAAGAGATTTTATTTATGTCAAATGTTCATGACATGAAAATTATTTTGTGAAGCGAGCACCTATGATTATTATCTTGACATAGGTATATAAGCATGTGCATAAGTTAATGATAACAATTAATTAGAATAAGATGGTAAATCTGGGTTTCCAATTATATGTAATAAAAGGAAATTGAATGAAACCCCTCTACCCCAATATTAAATCTAGCAACAACAAATTAGGTATGAGCTCATAGCCTAAATGATTAAGAGTTCAGAGTTTAGGTGCCATGTGAAAATCACTAGGGAGATGATGCAAATGGATTAGGTGCCATGAAAGAGGGTGGTAAATCAAAATGAAATGCTAAGCTAAGTAATAAAGTAAAGCATGAGAAAAATTCAAAGAGTAACGATCCTTGTGTTCGTGTGCATGAGATCCTTTATGAATTATTTGCCTATCGATGTGCCTTACGCTTTACAATGTTTAGGAGCATGAGCATGCATTCTTTATGAGCTATGCTACATCCTCATAATATAAGGTTAATACATTCATGTATAAAGATCATACGTAAAAGTAAATCTACTTCGGATTCAAAGGTTTTCAAAACTTAAAATGAACTTTGATGTATGTACACTTTTTTCCTAATAAACCAAAGTCATAGAAAACGATCATAATGACACCTATTTGTTTATGCCCCTATTGAGAAATCTAGTATTTCTCACCCCTTTTTCTATGTCATCTGCACCCGTAGTGGATGAATTTAGTGAGCAAGGGAGTAGACTGAAGGGACACAACATGTTTCGTCAAAATTAGATAAATTTAGTTTTTATCATTTTGATTGTAGAATACACTTATGTATATGCATTTGCAAAGTGACCAGGAAGATTAACTGATATACTATTTTTTTGTATGCCTTATTTAAATACTCTATGTGGTGAATATATTTAGATTTTCTATTTAATTTTATGCTTATGTATTATGAGCAAGACAGATGCGGGACATGTTCCATGACATTCATTAGGGGGTAGCCAATAGTCTTTGGATGATCGATGCCCACTTGCTTGTAGTACATTACATGTTTAATTTTTTTTCTTTTGTATTAAATTAAAAAATTAACAGAAAAGTCAAATTATACAATTAGAAAATGTTAGATATTAATTTGTATAAGTTTTCAAAAGTTTGAAAGTAAAATACACATAATCTATAATTTATAATTGATAAGAATAAGGTGCTCTTTCACCTTAAGCATATTAATATCTATACAATATGATAAAGGGGATTCCCTTAAATAATTATTTTTGGTGTCCAATTTTTCATTTATATTTTTACCCTTATAAATGTTTGTTTAATAATATATTTTTATGTTCCTTCATATTACTTCCAAGCAATGCGATTGTCCTCCACAATCTTTATGCCAATTTATTTCTTCACATCTCTATTTTATTCTTTCACACTCATCCTGTTATATTGTCCTACAACTTCGAATCCGCTAATATTGTGTTTATTAAATGAATATGCATTGATCAATCTCCATGCGTATTCTCATCATATTTAGTAATCGAAGTCAAGAACCATATCCACCAACAACTATCCATCCTCATTCCTTTCAAAACAGAGTATACAATTCTCTAAATAAATTGATATGTCTTGTTCGGTAAGAAGAGAGCATGATGAAGAATTTTTAGTATAGATAATGAATGATAGAATTATGTTTGTTCAGAGTTGTGTTAATCCCTCTTCCTTATACCTTTTTTACTATTTTTTTTAATATATCATTCTCTTTATGTAAAACCATATACACTTATGCTATTTTGTGTGTTATACATGTCATCATATATTTGAAGGAGTTTTAGGAAGTCTGACGACATTCGTATGAAACTTGCTAATTCATTTGTAATATATTAAACTTGATGCTTCTGTAGATATATATTGCTCCAATTGAAAAATTTGAAATCATTACTTATGTTTTCAGTGACGTTGTGCACATATATTAGGTGAAAGACCAAATAGCATTTCCTTAATAGACCAAATAATTATGTTTCATTAAATGACAAGTGCTTATTTATTTATGAGTATAATTTTGATACACTAATACTATAGTTTTACATTATTTTTATCCAATCAAAATCTTTCATTTTCATTACTTTTCAAGTAACAGGTGACAAACATAATCAATTTAATTGTAAAGCTTTTGATTTTACAAATAGGAAATTTTACTTAAAATAAGATATTTGCATCCTACATGTTTTATATCTTTCTTTCTACAATATTTTTATCTATTCATACTTTTTGTAGGTATTGATGGAAGATTATCATTGTTATTACATTGTCTTTAATTACAGAAAAATATTAAAAATGTGAAGAAACAAATGTACTCTATCATAATTTAAATATTAAAACCCAAAAAATTGCGACTTGATAGGCACAATGAACAAATGTACTCTATCATAATTTAAATATTAAAACCCAAAAAATGCGACTTGATAGACACAATGAACAGAATAGGAAGTTTTAAAACACAGCCAGCCTCTTTCTTTTTCATTTCTTTCATTTCTTCTTCACTTTCTCACTAAAAAATGCTCCCTAAAAATCCAATACCCCCAACTTAAGAAACAGGTCATTTGGCTCTTATTTCACATAACACATAGCCCTAACACTTTAATCTCATTCTCCTTCCTCTTTTCTTGTTGTTGGCCAAAACTTGGAGAACCTATTAAGAGGATTTTGTTGCTCGGATTCAACTCATTGGAGCATTAAGAAGCCTCTCTCATCTTGTTCTTCACTATGGGTTAGGCTTGGGATGCACTTTCTTTTTCTTTTGTTTTGCAACTAACATTAGAGCCCGTGCATTGCATGGAGAACATATAAGTCTATTATTTTGTTTACCTAACTATCAAGAATATATAAGTTTTGTTTTTTTGGGGTTTTGGTTCAATATATAAGTTTAAACAATCACAATTTTACACACACACACACACACACACATATATATATATGTATGACATCAATCCAACTCAAATCAATTATCAATACTTTTAAAAATGTTAAACAAATAATATTGTAAACAACTATGTTAATTTTGCTCTCCATAGGAAAATATGGGCAAAGCGATAAAGAAATTCATTATTATACAATAACATAATAAACTTAATTTTTCATATTTTACAAAATGACAACATTATTGTGCAAAACAAACAATTAGGATATCTACCTTATGTTCATATTTGTCTGTTTAGAAAAGTTAAGCTACAACAATATTAAAATTAGAGTTGTCAAAGTGGGTTGACACCTGTGTGTCAATTAGGCTTAACTCACCAAAATAGTCGGTTGAGTTGCTAAAATTTGAGATTACATAAAAAGTGGGTTCAGAAGTTGGTAGTTGGCTCAATTTCTTATCACATTAAAAATGTATCATACATATTATGTTTGGATTGAATTTGAACTTAATTTAACATTATATGCATTTTTTTATTTTATATGCAGATATATTTTTTATTTTCTCCTTTTATATACTTTTGGCCCTGTTGTGGATTTTCAAGTTTTATTTCATTAATTTTAAATTTTTAAGTTATTGTTTTATTGTTTTAATCTTTGGTGAGTCAATCTTATTTAACCCACTAACTCATGTGAGTTGAGCGAGTTTGAATTTTTTTTTAAATAATCATTATCATGAAAGTGAGCTAATCTATTTTTAAACTTTTGACTTGCAATCCTTGGTTGGTCCAATTTTGACAGCTCTAGTTGAAATGATATTAAACTAGTAGTGATTTTACAATAGATCAAGCTAAAATTCTAATAGGGGCAAAAATACTTACATATATTGTGCTTAGTGAAAAAATTATCAAAACCAATAAATAAAAATAAGTAAGGTTTTATAAGCAAAGCTATAAAAGCTTGACCTTTTTACCTTTTGTTTTGCTTAGCACAACTATAAATCTATCCAGTGACAAATTATGTTCACTCAACAGTAACAAATTTATGACAATTCCTTATTAATTCTCTCCTTGGTTTAGTCACTAATCTTAAAAATAAATTTTAAAAATATGATTGCTAAAAATGAAATAAAAAGACTTAAATATATTTTTAGTCTTCAAAAAACCTATTAAGTTTTGGTTTTGGTCACTATAAAAAATTTGATTTCGGTCTAGATTTTCTTTTTCCAAAATTTTGGTTTTGATTTCTATTGCTTTAATTGTATTTCCTATAAATATTTGAAAATACATATTGAGTAATACAAATATTAAAGCTTTTAGATTTGATCTTTAAAAATATTTTAAAGCAATGTAAATTTTAATTTTTGTTTTGCTATTTGAATATTTTGTCATTCATAATAGACTTTAAATAATTTTCATACACAATTATGTATAAAGATAAACCATTTAAAAGTAAATCAAAATAGTAATCTAACACCAAAAAACACATTAATAATAAAGTATGAATACATAATTAATATATATATGTGTGTGTGTGTGTGTGTGTGTGTGTGTGTGTATGATTGTTCAATATCATGACTATGACAATTATGAAAAATTAATATTACCATTCATTTAAAAAGAATGGCCAAATAGTAATAATATTTTTTTGTAATAAAAGATTATTTTAAAGTCTAGTATTTAATATAAGTTAAAACTAATATTATATTCATACCCTCAAAATTTTATAGATTGAATAATCTTTGATAGAAGATGTTTTTGCCTATCACTAATAGACATAATGAATACCTACAATTTTCAAAATATTTTAATGAGAAAAACATGAAAAACTCACTATTTGTATTTAAATAGTAGTGCTAAGTGGTGTTGGAGATCCTTCAATTGTATTATGTATAGATTTCTAAACAATAATTGCATAAATAGATTTTGGATCATGTTTAATTGTAAAAATTTGATTGTAAAAATATGCAAAGATCTATGTTTTTAAAATTGGCTCAGTATGTAAATAAGGTTAAATATATTTTACCCCCGAACTTTAAGTTATATGTAGTTTTTATCTTGATTTTTCAAAACATACATCACTACATCCTAAACTTTCCAAACTATGTAAAAAATCCTGACTTTTCAAAAATGCAAAACTTTAGGTTATAGTAAGGTGTTGAGTTGCACAACAAAAAATTATAGGGGCTATGTGCACATGAGAATTCACAAACAAGATGTCGAGTTACACAAATTAGAAACATTAAGTAATTAAATACACATAAATCAATACCTTCACCAATTGCCAATATTATACTAAGGGGTGTTTTGAAAATTTAAAAAGTTTAGGTATTGCAATGTACGTTTTGAAAAGTCAGTGTAAATTATAAATGACCTAAAGTTTAGAGGGTAAAATGCATTTGACCCTATAAACAATTGCGTATCTAGTTCCCTATAATGTCAGTTTCTTCTTTTTTGGACGAGGCCTGGGCATGATTTTTTAGATTCCTCAGGCCTAGACCCAAACCATGTCTTTGAACCCTTCAAACTCCAATAACAGGTTGTTGCAATAGTAGCCAAGTTGAGTAGAGTGCTACACACATTCAAGGAGCCTACGATCCTTGGTTGAGTAGGTTGGCATGCCTAATGGGTTTCTCTCATCTTTTCTTACAAAATCCAGGAGGTTGGGCATCTGGAAGTGAATAGTGGGAACTATAGTGGACATGGGGACTATTCGAATGTATAAAGTGTATATTTGTACCCTAGCTTGGGGTTTGAATGCGATTTTATTTTTGTTGATTTAAAAACTAAAAATAAGCAACTATGTGTGTATGACTATGGTATGATGAATTATTGTTGATGAAAGTTGGAGCTACATGTATGGACATGTTGATTTTCAGCCATGTATTGAGCCTCCTTATACCACGTTTTTGTGATGTGATCTTGATGAAATTTAAGTATTTGATCTACATACATATGTATTCCTTGGTTTATAATGCATAAAAGTTTGAAAATATATCTTTTGGTGGTGCAATTGGGGATATTGAATTTGATATATGAAAAATACTTAAAATACATGCCATGTGTTTGATAACATTTCTAAATAGAACTAGGAATTGATCTGGGGGTTGTTTTGGTGTTTTTAACATTCTAGACACTTGGTACACTAAACAAATAATATTTAGACACCTAGTAAACTAATGATACAATGTTTAGATACTTATTATACTAAAAAAAACTTTAGAAATCTGGTATACTAATGAAATAATTTTTAGAAACTTGGAATACTAAAAAGATGATGTTTCAACATTTAGTATACTAATAAAATAATGTTTAGACACTTAGTATATTGATGAAATAATGTTTTGGATTTTGTTTTGTTTTCTTTGATAGATTGCGTAAAAGAGTTCTAAATTAGATATACTTTTATGTTTTTTAGTCTATGTGCTAGAAAATATTTTAGAACTCCTTTATGCCTTGTTTTTGGGATTGACCATGTACTATATTGGTGTTTGGAGAGTTGTTGTGTTTATGGTCAATAGGTATTTGTTTGTATGATAAAATGATAATTTTGAGAGGGAAAATTTAGGGTGAACTTAGTTTCAATTTTTAGTTTTTATAGTCGTTTTCTGGATTTTGTGAAATAAATACTGAAAATTGAAGACTATAAAATTCAATTTTTAGTATTTCTTTTACAAATTTATGAATATAGGAAAACTAAAAATTATTTTCTAGAACCAAACACACCCTTAGTTATTTTATGATTACAAATTAATTATAACAATGCACATAATTTTCATCCAAATAGGGTTTTGGGGACTTGGGTATGTGTTTTTATGTGTTGTGGATAATTGTTCATTATTAATTAGTATACTAGAAAGATATTTTGGTAGGAAAAATCTAGTATTTAAAGAGCTTAAACTAACTATTGGAATATTCATGTGTTTTAGATAAAGATGATATTTTGGGGCTTTGGGTTGAAACTTTGTGTTTGGGTGGCTTGGTAATTGTTAATGTGATCTTTTAACAAGTATGAAAGTGTAAAATCAAGTTTTACAAAAGCTTGTGTCATTTGTATGGAATAATGAAAGGTTATAACATAATAAAAGGAATTTAGAGTTGGGTTTATGTCCTTCAATGGTTTGAACTACTTGATTGGTTTCAAATTGAAAATTTTGAAAGCGTGAACTCAAGTTTTTGAAAGCTCATGATAACTATGCAATACTATAAAATTCTAAGCCTAAATGAGGACAGGGGGTTTGAGGTTACGTTTTATGAATTTATATTTTTATGTGATGTAATTTGTTCTTATTTGATGAATTAAGAAATTAAGAATTGAATTATAAGATGTTTGAAAATTACTTGCAAAGTTATGTTCAATTATGTGAACGTTTGTCAAGTTAAATGATTTGTCATGACAATTATTGTTTCGATATAAGGCCAAGGGTTGTTCCAACATTCATTGTAAACTCATATTGCCTTTGTGATACTTAGTATTTGTTTGGATGACTTTTGTTGAACTATGTGAAATGTTGCACTATGTGATTGAAAAATGCAATTATGAACATAAAACATAACTTCGTTTAACTCATTGTGAAGAAAGGTTTTGTTCTTATATGGAAATTCTGGAAAGTGTATAGGTTCCTCTAAGCATCTATGTGAGTAGGGGTGGGGTACTTGCAAAGATATTTTGACATTCAAGTCAGTAAATAAATGAGGCACAGAGTGGTAAGAGTATGAAATTGTGTTATACCTGAGGGTGTTGACTCCGTTATATAGCTTAGGTTACCCCTGGATAAATAAGGATGTGATATTCTTGGAGTAAGGAGATTCTCATGAGATTTAGGAGGTAGCAGATATACTCTATATCAGTCACTATTTGGGAGCGATACGTCCTGGATTATGCTTGTTGTAAGATTGTAAGAGATCTTGTTGGAATTAGGCCCAATCAATGAGAGATCAGGCTAAGTCGATGAGAATCCGTGGGAGGATTCCATGCTGCGTGGTGACTTGTAGGGCCCTCTGTCTAAGCTCCCCAAGGATTGACCAAGATTCCTAACCTATCCTTTTAGTCTAGTACATGTTTGAAGCAATGAAATAAGATATGTTTCAAAAGCCTTAGAGCATGAACCTTGAGGAATAAATTCGATATATGCTTGTAGCTTGAGTTGAGTTATTCCAATTGATCACTTTCAATGTAGTTTAAGCTTCCCACATCACCCTAAACTGATAGCTAAACAAAACATCAAAGAGACAAAGAGAAATTTTGAATAATAATGTGGATGTTTTATCTCTGATAAACTGTATGTAAATATGAGGATGAGTGTCTTTAGTATGCAATTACATTGAACTTGTAAAGGAAAGATAGAAAATATAAATGAGAATGTAGCTTCTCCCCTTCCAAGTTAAGGGGCAATAACTCCAAAATCTTCTAAAATATCTCTCTGCTCTCCAAATAACCAAAACTCCCACCTCTTTATTCAATCGCATCCCCCTTATGCACTATTTATAACAAACTTGCTAGGTCAGCAATGTGTTACTTAATTTTAGCCAACATAGTCTTTCATCCAAATTGGGGCAGATTTATTCCTTTGGGGTCTTGAGCCAAGTCCACCACAAGTGCTTTCGTTGTTTCACCTTATCATGGTTAGAAATTAGGCTTATAACAGGAACTCTCACAAAGCCATGGTTCTAAACCTCTCCTCCACTTCTATAATCAAATTAGCCAACTCATACTCACTTATCTCACAACCTTCACTTACCTTCAAAACCCATTTCTCAAAAACCACACATTTCTCCTCATTCTTCCGTATGCTACTTACTTGCTTCAACATGGTCAATCTCACCTTCAAAATATATTTGGATAATGAGAGTACATTATTCGAACATAAAAACAAGTTGAATTTGAGGTCCTAGACTATCACTATGAACTTGGAAGGTGTTCACTTAGTGCTTGAGGGTGCTATGGTGTTGATAGCCATAATTGTTGTCCACAAGAGCGGTCCTCCCTTCTTGCAATTGCAAAAGCTACAAGTGACAATGGGGGACATCTTTTCTTCTATTTGTTGTTTAGGGAGAGGAGGTTATCGTGTTAAAATTTTGTATACCTTGATCCTATTGCATTTACGTCTCTTCCTACCTTTTTGGGTTGTCTTCTTTTCGATTTATTTGTTTTTTGTTTTTGAACGCACCATTTGGTTATATATCTAGTACAAAAAAAGGACACAAGTAAGTTTGTGTATCATCCACATCAATTAATATCAATAATTTAATATGATAAACAATTTCAAGTGACTAAAATCAAAGTAATCTATTACCAAACCTTGCTAAACTAAAATACAATTTGTAAATCCGTGCAAAAACTTGTAAACCAATAAAGAAAACCTATACATCTGTATTGAAAACTTATAAATCAAGTGTAAAATACTTGTAAACCAGAGTTGAAAACTTAAAATAGTTAAAAATACCTGTAAGTTCGTGCTAAGAAGCTCTAAACCTACCAATAAGTTGTAAAAGAATAGACAACAATTTTTCAAGAAATAGAATAATAAAAGACTAATAATAAAAAACTTGTTATTGCCTTGATAAATGAGCTGAGTGAGAAGAATGCCAAGTAAATTAATTAGTTTTTGTTACAGTTCTTTTATCATTCTACTTTACAAAATTTTAACATGGGTTTACAAGCTTTTTACATTGATTTACAAGTTTTTAACATTTTTTACAAATTTTTTATACCAGTTTAGAAGTTTCCAACAATGATTTCAAATTATTTACCAACAATTTAGACATTATACCACCAGTTTCCAAATATTTTTACCCAATTTACAAGTATTTACAATTGTTTTACAACTTATTAACACAGATTTGCAAGTTTTTCAACAGAGATTTACAATTTTTTCAACACAGGTTTACAAGTTATTAACACTAGTTTACAAGTTTCTAATGATAGTTTCTAAGTATAAGAACAAATATCTAGTTTGTACAAAGCCATTCTCTACTCTATACTTTCGCTATACAAAGACAATCTTAAAGAACAGAGTCAAAAAATGTGAAGAGAAGTGAAAGAGGTGATTTTTGTTGCCTTCTCTCTTCTTGCGCCTTATTGAAGAGAAGTGAAAGAGAACAAGAAGAAGAAGAACGAGATGAGCTTGACCTTCATGCTTGAAGATTATTTTTATGAGATGGAAAAAGAGGATGATTCTTATTCTTGTTATGAGAAGAAAACCGAAACTATGAAGAAGAAAGTGAGAAAATAAAAACAATAGAGAGAAAGAAGGAAGGCCTTACGTGAGAGAACAAAGAGGAGTTTTTCCTGTTTCACTTTTTCCTACCTTTTAATACTCTACCACTAGTTTGTCTTTTTCCTATTCTTTTTATACGGTGGAAGTGTAGGTGCTAGTATTGGTGGTGTACCAAAAATATTATTGAATTTTTTAATCAGCCCTTGCCATGGTTAACATTTTTTTTTATTTAAATATGCTTTTGATCCTTAAAAAATAAGTAAGTTTTGGTTTTAGTCTAACATTTGTAGAACTATTTAATTTTATTCCATGTAATTAGTCTCTCTTTTGAATGGCGAGTGGACAAATAGAAAACCACATTATCCATTCTAATATGGAGCTGGTATTATATACACTACTAGGAATTTGACTTTTGCTAACATTTAATAAATGTTGCGAAATCATAAAAAAATGTTACTATTTCTTTTACTAACATTTTTATAAACGTTGTATTTACTCTACGTCGCTAAAGAGTTTTAGTAACATTTTTCTATATTTTTATTAACATTTTAAGTGTTATAATATATGCATTTTGTAACATTTTTCAAATGTTGCAAAAACACATATATATCACAACACTTTTAAAATGTTACTAATTTCCTATTTTGCAACATTTGAAAAATGTTACAATACATGCTTTTTGTAATATTTTTCAAATGTTACAAAAACACATATATCACAACATTTTTAAAATGTTAATAATTTCCTATTTGCAACATTTAAAAAATGTTACCTTTTACTCTCTTTTTACAATATTTTAAAAATGTTACTAGTTTTAGCTCACAATGTGCTATAGTTCTCTCATGAGTTATAACTAGCAGAGTTCAACTTTCAACAAGATATTATACCAAAGAAAAACTATCACTTGAAGTTTCAACTTTCAACTTAAAGCACAAAGCTTGTAATAAAGAAATAGGTCAAGGTTCAGTACAAGTATTTTTGTTTTTCACCATTCCAATTTTCACCTATACCAAGGCAAACAATAGACCTGGAACCCAATCACTTTACATAGATTTGACTTCACTTTACAATCTAGCTTGACAAAGACATCAACCAACAACTTTTGAGTCTTGAATCGAACACCAACAGGGTGCAAAAGTTGTGTGGTTGATTCATATCAAGCCTTGGATTTGCTCCATTCTTGTAATATTGGGGTTGAACTTATATTTTTCATGTCATACACATTGGCTGAAACTTGCATAAAGAATTTCTAAAGTTAAAATTTGATTTAATCATTCATGAAAAATATATTGTAGATTTTTAACCATACATTCTTACAAAAGTGCTGCTAACTAAATTAGGCATCAGCAAAGTCAATAACTTCTGAATTTCTAATACTTGTACAAATTATAAAATGGCCAAACTCTAGTAATCATACACTGACCAAACTAACTTCAACTCTAGTTTAAGTTGATTAGAGTTCTATCTCTCTGCTAAAATTATTGGATATATCCATGCACAACAAATGTGCAACTAATAGATACTTTTCCCGTGACATTGAACATAAGCAAGTAACAATTTACCAACAAAACACCAAAGTTTAAATGAATAAGGACATTATAAAACTGATTAGATATTCAGAATAGTCTTCTACTAGTTCTGGCCTTTGCTAACTTGGTGTTATAACTCTAATGATATTCAGCAACTCACTACTTTGTTGAACAAAGTCAAAATCTAAAATAAAATTTAATTAAGGGCTAATGGGGTTGGACTTTTTTAGTCTTTGCATATGTGACTCACTCATATCAGGAACCTTTTTTCTTATGCTTTGCACTTTTTTTTGTGTTGGTGATGTTTCTTTCCTGTAATGTCAACTCAACAAAGTTAAAAAGACTTGCAACCAAAGAAAAATTCTGTAATAAAGATAAAAAGACCAACCTTAGCAACCTCATGTTGAATAACAACTGAAGAACATGCATAAAGTAGAACCTGGTGTTGTAGGACCCTTTTTCTTTCTACTAGCAGAACCTATTAAATATTGGTTTAAGTATATTGTTACTATAAACAAATTCAATGTGGACTTGGTGTTAATTAATTACTTACTCTCATTGTTTGATTGGAATGCTAAAGGTGTTAGACTTTGGGCTTGATGTAGCTTCCTCTAGCTCACCAAGAATTTCTTCCATAGAGCTGCTGAGCCATGAATGTCTTATTTGGTCCTATGTCTTTAGGATGAATGTCTTTCCTTATACCCATCTCAACCAAGTCAAGGCGAGCTTTAAGATTGTCCTTTGATTTCCCCTCTAAATTCAACAATGTCAAACATTCATCTGCTATATACCCTTCTCAATTGAGCCCTCTAGATGACTTCTATTATGCACATAATTCTTCAACTTAAGAAGAAACCTATAAATATAAGGCACAAAACTTAGGAGGATAACCATAAGTGATACTTAATATACTTAACAGGTGAATTGAAAGAGTTACCTTTCAATTGGATACATCCAACGGTATTGAACAAGTCCAGCAATTCTAGCTTCATACGCTAAATGTATTGATAAATGCACCATTAGAACAACTTATAAAGAAAAAGAAATAAAGTAAGTATATTTTGCTAGTTTTTTTTCCCAAAAAAAAATAGAGAAGATCATTGACAACCTCTCAGGAGAGCATAATAGAATCAAACAATGCAACTAAAATATTAAATTCTTAAGAGGTTAGAAGTAAAAGAAAACAATGATGTTTCCCAATGGTTAGATTCCACATGTCCCATATATCAGTTAACATTAGCAATGAGCAAATCATGAGAACTCAACTCAACTCCTCAATTCAATACATATGTGTGTTGATACAACCAGTCAATATGCAAAGTTTTACAAGCTAAATGAAGTAATTTGATGAGACAACAAAAAGAAACAGTATATACACAAGATGGATATGTACACAATTATAACAATTACTGATGCTTTAAGCCAAAAAAAAAAGATCGCACCAAAGATCAAAGAAGAGGCAAAACCAAAATCGAGTTCTCTTGATTAGATCCAAGTGACTTTGGATTAGAATTGAATGTCGAAATCAAAAATGAAGAAGATTGAAAGTTCCATGGAAAATCGAGTGATAAATGATGGAAAATCGAGTAAGGGTTACATTGAAATCGAGTGAAAAATGATGGAAAATCTAATGTTCGTACAGATCATTGGTGATCGCAAGGAGGTTCCTATGCGAAATGCGGAAGGGGAGATGAGGTTCATAGGAGAGGGAAGAGGAGGTTCCAATGTGGCGAGAGAGGAGGTTCCGATGTGGCGGATGCAGAGGGAAGAGGAGGTTCAGCAGAGAGCCATGTGCGGAGGCGAAGGGAAAGGAGATTCACACTTGGGGTTGTGTTTGTGGCAAAATGTCTTGGTTTCGTGAATATAGGCCATTTTGCTTGTTCGGGTTTTAGTATATATGGGCCGCTTTGCATTCAGGTTTTTGGTAACACTTTTATAAAATTGTTGCAATAAATATCATTTAGTAACACTTTGAATAGTGTTAGCAACAAAATGTTAGTAAAGGCTCAATCTAGTAGTGATATGGCATATCATGGCCATGGTTTTGACACATAGTTATGATATTCTAATACAGGGGTTGAATCATGTTTTGTGATTCTTTTTACTTTTGAAACTAAAATAATATCACAAGTATATAAACTTGAAGGCAGCATAAATCAAAGGTTAGCAAGCTTTAGAAAGTTAATTTCTGAAGTGATTTGAAACTTAAAAGAACTTTAGAAACAGATTAGCAATAATTTAAAAGATCACACAACTAAATTAAATTGCTTGCAGAAATTTAAAGAGATAGAGAGGGAGATATTACTCAAGAATTTTTATACCGGTTTGATCAAACACGTCGTATCTAGTTCTCAACAAACTTGTTAAGTTTCACTAAACAAATACTTTTTCAACCTGAGAAAGTAAGATGTTCTTTGAATAACCTTCTCAAGCTTCTCTAGTGAAGTAACTACACTTTACTCTGACTCAATAAATAGTTTTATGTTAGCTTCTCCAAGCTAATCTTACTTGATTACTATTGGATCAAGGTACAATGAGTAATAAGATTTGGTTTTGGAACACTCCAAGAAAAACACAAAAGTCTTCTAAGATAATACAATGTTTGAATGACTTGAGAAATTTCTTTCAAATCTTCAAATGAAGTATGTTAGCTAAGATATATAAGAAAGAAGAATTTCTTTTTTAGAAATTGAATACACAAAAAAAAAGAACTTTAGGAAGTTATTGAGAGTTTTAGAGTTATTAGTGCAAAAGTTCTTTCAAGTTTGAAGGGCTTCTCCTTTTATACTTGGATTTTGAATTTCACCATTATCCCTTGATTTTTTCTCCTCTTGACATATGGTGATCATCATTTTTTGTGTCTTAGGATTGAGTATAGCATGAGCTGTGTCAATGTTGTCCTTATTAGTATATAATCCATTGATAATGGTTTCTGAATAAAACTTTAGAAACTTTTTTTTAAATTCTGAAAATGATTTCTAAACTTTTTCTTCTAGAAGGTGATAGATATCCAAGTATAAAGTTGATGTATTACTATCAATACTTTCTGAAAGTTGACTTTATTTAAAATTCAAATATTTATTTAGTTTCTGTTGACCAAGTATAGTTTCTACGTATATGAGCTTTCTGATGTAGTTCTACATTTTTTGAGCCTTTTGTTTATCTTCTGAACTTCTCTAGAGGTTGATAAATATCTTTTGATGATGTGGATAATCTTCAAAGATGATAACTAAAGTGATTGATGATGATGGGCTTGAGATGATCATGAGAAATCACTTTCTCAACTAGATATAACACTTTTGAATGTGCGAATCACTTTATGAAGGCCCAGACTTAGTTTATGATGCTTTATCTTACTTTCTCATGCTTCTTACACATTCTGTAATACCTTAGGTACATGTGTCCCTAGATAGGTCCAATGCGGCCCTAGGATCCCTCTAAACCCACCCGTGTTGCCGGATGGCCCCGTAAAAGGGCCAAGGATGCAATTTGAGGTGTTGTTGCAGAATTCATAGAAGGCTCACTCAATGAGCAGGCATGCAAGAAGGCTCGCTGATGAGGAGGCTGATGTCAACACAATACAAAATGACGTAGTTTCACTTCCTGATACCCCTACCCCTATATAAACCCTTCTAGCTTGGGTTCCTCTATTAGAAACCTGAAACCTTAACCCAAAACATCATCTCTTCTCCTTTTCCTCCCCTTCACTCTCATCCTCCATTAATCTTTGTCCCTTAAGTTTCAAGGTGAGTTTGGTTATAGGTTTATGCTTCCTTTCTCTCCTCCTTATCATGTTTTAGGTTATGGGTCGTTATAGTTTCTCTCATTATTGTCAAGTAGGAGTGCTCCTCTAATGTTGTTAGAGATGGATTAGAGTTATTCTAGAGTTGATAGAGAGTATTCATGTGTCTTTGTTGCTCTATGGCAGTTGTTGGTGCCATTCTAAGCTTCTGAGATCAAGTTGGTGGTGCCCCATACACCTAGCTCCAAATGGTAAGTGAGTTCAAACTCATGATCTTATTTTAGTCATTACAAGTATGTTTATGCATATGGTTGTCAAATATGAAAGTAGATATGAGAATATGATTTTACACATTACATTGAAATAGCAAGAACTATGATTTTGATGATGATAGCATGAAAAATGTGTTTTTAGAAAACCATGGGACCATGTTTGAAATGTTGTATGCTTTGGAAGTATATCAATTAAGATATGATTTTAGAGATTTCAATTTTCATGATAAGTTCAAGAAAATGATTGACAGTGAAACATATATTTAGCAAGATGCCAGGTTGTAAAGTATGTTTTTATGAATTTATGACATTAATGTGTTTTCAAGATTGAGATTTTAAACTATGTTTTAGAATATTCAATTAAAGTATATATTGGAAAAAATGTGAACAAGAGTATGATTTTGTATTAAGACTAGAGATGTTATTGCACTTCTAGAGTTTTTAAGATATGAAACATGATATTTGAAGTATGATATTGGAGATTTCAAGAACATGGAAAAATATGTCAATTTAAGATATGAACTTAGAACTTCAGCTTATGGTACAAAGAAGTATGTAATTCAGGATGATTCATAATAACTAGCTGCATATTTTGTGGGCTTGGAATTGGAATGCTTATAAGCGAATGATCCTTTGAGCATGATTTTCACAGTGACAGTTATACTAAGTTAGATTGTTAGAGTTATATGAGTCCAGAACTCTTAAAGTACTAAGAATTTATGGGCTCTTATTCGTAAGGGATTGAGCACCCACCCTTCAATTATGGGTTTTTGATAAACTAATTTAGATGGTAGCTATAGAGAAATAGATGGTGAGTTAACGGCTATAAAACGATCGTTAGTCTTGGTACCAGGTTCTCCTTAGGGGCAATCTCATAAAGAGAGATGGAACCTAGTTAGATGTCCAATTTAGATCCTTAAGGGATCATAGAGTAGAGAATTAGTTATGCCATAGTTGACATCCATAACTAGAGAAATTTAGAGACATTATTATTATTATTATTATTATTATTATTATAGCTATAGATTGTTGTTTCTCTATGAGTTGTCGCACCCTCAGTTAAAATGATTTCATGATTGATTATGAATTTAGAAATGCTTGTTTATGAATTTATAGAATGAATAATGTTTTGTTATATAGCTATGTACGTAAATAACAAATGGTTTATGATTGCTGCATGTATATGGTATTTATGCATATCCGTTGGTTTTTCCATGTGGTGATGGGTAGAGCTCACTCATTAGTCTATTGACTAACTCTTCTCCTTTCCTCTCATAGTTGCAGGTACAAGTGTTTTTCCCCTCTAGCTTTAGCAGACGTTGCTCCCAGTGGTGAGCCTTATTTTGAAGTAAGGCTTAGTTTATATTCATGTTAGTATTAGAATGCTCGGAGATTCAGGGGAGCCATGCATTTATTTTGAGATATTGTATTTATTTTCAGAGATTATGTAATTTCTTATATGTTTTCAAGGTTCAAGTATGTATTTTGAAACGTAGATTAAGCCTAGAGACTTATGTAGCGAATCAGAAATGTATTTATGTTTTAAGTTTCAAGAATTTAAATCGATTTTCAGTTTATGATCATGATTAGAATATGGAACAATTTACCTTTTTATGAATAACAAATTTGATCAAGACGCTTTCAGAGTTATGTATTTTAAATACCTTAGTTTTTATGAATTTGAATATTATGTTGCAAATAGAGAAATGACTATTGATTTAGAAGAAAATCATGTTTTAATTATTATATTATGATAAATTATACATATAGAGTGACTCAGCAATCACGAAACTACATGGATGAGATTCCTCACGTGCCTTACGTTTTCAAGTTGGGTTATGACACATTCCAACTCATGTTCTGAACCATTTTCACATTCTTAGGATAATAAATCTCTTTGAATGAGATTTTAATCATGCTAAAACATAATATTATGAAAAATATGTCACAAATTGAGTTTATATATGTATGAGAATAGTCCTATTAAATACCTCAGAAACTTAAGCAAATTATATATTAGTCCTTTCTTTAAAATATTTTTACAGAATTTACTTTGTTGTCTTTCAAAACATATTCAATAAAAGCTTTTGAAGGGTTATGAAGCTAATAGATATGTCATGTATGACTATTACTACCATATTGGATTGGATAGTGTGATTTGTAGTTAGGTCAAGAACTAACAGAGACAAAATAACTAGGGAATAAAACCAAACTGTTTTAGAAAATGTTTGGAGCATAACCATATTTTTTACAAGTAATGGAGCAAATCTTGCTCATTTTTAAGGACAAAACATATTTAATTTAAGCAAAATAGACCTTTTGGTCCTTTGCCATTATTTGTATTTTCAATTTGATCCCTTATTTTTTTATTTCTCGATTGAGTCCCTCATGTTTCAAATCATTATTAATTTTGTTTAAAGTAACTCTTCCGTCATATAATTGATGGAAAATGTTAATGTCAGATCCATGTATGCTATGTCAGCACCATTTGTGTCATATCAACATTTTTTGTCAAGATGATTTCTATGGAACCCTCTTAAATGAAAGGGTTTGGAACCTTCCCTATTTGATCCAATACAATTTGACCAAGTGTTAATTTTTGTCCACCTAAATAGTGATTTGTCATTACTCAAAAATTTATATTTAAACCCATTTAGCATTTTTTGTTATCATTTTACCCCAAACTTATTCACAAAATTAAAATAAAATTATTCTCAAATATCAATCTAATCATAAATTTTAGATTTTTAAACAATCGAAGAAACCTACTTTTTACCCCAAAATATAAGAACCCTAAAATAATCAAGAACTCATGGATGGTTTAAGTATGATATATCAAATTAATAACCAGCTGTTGTGTGTCAATTTGAGAAAATGAGGGAGAACAGAAGCCAATCGATGTAGATTGTACCATTTGCTTGAAGGAATTTGAAGAACGGTAAAGGCTTAAGCTTTCCCCTAAATGCACTCATGGTTTTAGTCCCTTTATATTCAAATTGCCCACTTTGCAAGTCCGATGTCCATCATGATTAAGATGCCAAATCCATATGTTGAGTATCTTCACATGCATTGCCAAAAACCTTGAGGCGAGAAGACTTTTCTGATAAAGGAATGCTCATTTCCAATCCATTTGCTCTAAATAAAATTTGACAACCAGACCACAGATGTTCTAGTTAGTAGTCTCTATTAATTTGATAGAAATGTAATTGAATCATTTATGTGTTTGCTACAATTCAAATAGGGGCCATATAAGATTTTAGAAAGGCGGTTAAGGCTCTTTCTGCTTTTTTGTTTTTGTGTTCTTGAGTATTTGGGGGTGAAATGCTTCTATAGACATTCAGGAACGAGAAACTTTCAATTTTGTGAATAAGTTTTGAGGTGAAATTGTTAAAAAAAATATTAAATAGGTGTAAATATATACATTTTGAAATAATGATAAATCAATGCTTAAATGGAGAAAAATTGACACAGTCAAATTGTATTACATCAAATAGAAAAGGTTTTAAACCCTTTTACTCAGGAACGATACAGTAGAAGTTACCTTTTGTCAATTATGTGACGAACCATTGACTCGTGACCAAATTAAAAATGATTTAAAACTTACCCAATCAAATGGAGAAAAATAAGAGATAAGACATTAAATTAAAAAAATGGAGTAAAGTCAAGATGAAAATATATATATATATATATATATATATATATATATAATTTTTTTTTCATCCACAAAATTAATGCTCGAAAGTTGGTACAACTGAGTGTGAGACTCTTCAATTCCCATCATCATCATCTACCGCAAGTCTACATACCCTGTCGCGCTGTGGCTGTGGTCTCACTTCTCACGGAAACATTTTTCTCCAATCCCCTCTCGCACCACGCCCCCAAAACTTTCCCGAGAAAAATAGTAATAATAATAATAATAAAAAATAAAAATAAATCACAGCATTTTTCTCGACACCCAAACACCTCCCCTGAACCGCATCGGGATTCCAATCCATCGGAGGGGAATGTCGACGTCAAGCCAGCACCAGTTCCGGTACACTCAAACCCCATCGAAGGTGCTCCACCTCCGCAATCTCCCATGGGAGTGCACCGATGACGAGCTCGTCGAGCTCTGCAGACCCTTCGGCAAGATCGTCAACACCAAGTGCAACGTTGGATCCAATCGCAACCAGGCTTTTGTTGAATTTGTAAACCTCCACTCTTCTCCTCCTCTCTCTTTGTTTAATTCTGATTTTTTATTTTTCCCTTTTAGGGTTAGGGTTTTTTTTTTCAGTCACAGTTTTGTGAGGGTTTGTTTGAGCTGAATCATTGGAATATGGGATTACTTTATGGTGACAAGCTGTTGCTCTTTATCTGTATGTTATTTAAGTATGTTAATATGGTGGAGAAAAAGAGCTAGTAGGGTTTATGGAAGTACCTTTATTATGGTTCACTTGAATTGGCACAAAAGTTTAATTTTTCTTTTTTTTAAAAAAGGATATGAAAATTGTGGTATGCGAGTCTTTCTGATACTGTTATGGTAGAAATTTTGATGGTTCCTAGGTCTTTATGAAAGATTGTGATAGGGACTATATGGCAGTGATAACAAAAAAAAAAAAAATGTGGAGAGATTTTTAGATTCAATGCGAAGAAGTATTTTTGTGAAGAATGAAGATGGAGGAAGGTAAATTGAAAAGTGGAAATTTTTGCAGTTTGATAATTCCTTTTGCAAGTGGCGTTAAATTGTGAACATATGTTGACAAGGAAGTATTTGATTCTTTTTCTTTTTTATTGGTCATTAAGATGGCTTTCCTGTATGTCCTTTTTGCTTCTTTTTTTTTTTTTCCCTCGTTGATTAGACTTTCATGTTTTGACAATCGAAAAATGTCTATGGATATGCTTTCTCGTATATGGTGACACCTGCATCTGGTCCTTGTGTTTTTTCCGACTCAAGTTTCTAAGTTCTCAAGTGTAAATGCTTTATCAGGTGGATCTAAACCAAGCCATTTCGATGGTTTCGTATTATGCTTCATCTTCTGAGCCTGCTCAGATTCGTGGCAAAACTGTTTACATTCAATATTCTAATAGACATGAAATTGTCAACAACAAAAGCCCTGGAGATGTTCCTGGAAATGTCTTGTTGGTAACCATTGAAGGTGTGGAAGCGGGAGATGTGACCATTGATGTTATCCATTTGGTAAGTGTCTTTCTGAACTTATTTCTTATCAGCTTTGGAAATGCTTTTTCCTTGTTGTTGTATTGTGATCTCATCATTTGTGATGATCATTTACTGTCCGACTATGATATTTTAATGTGAGGAAAAAGCAATGAGTGTCAACGAGTTATTTATTATTTGCTCAGGTGTTTTCTGCATTTGGCTTTGTACACAAAATTGCTACATTTGAAAAGACTGCAGGTTTCCAGGTTGGTGAATTGCTAAATTGCTTCTTTCAATGTGTCATTGTCAGTATTAACACTGTTTTATGTCTTAGCAGGCTCTGATTCAGTACACTGATGCTGAGACTGCTTCTTGGCTAGGAATGCACTAGATGGAAGAAGCATACCCAGGCAAGTAGTGCTTTTACATTTCCGCCTTTCTTCATCACCCTCATCATTAGTTGTGGTGATAGCTTGATAAATTATAAAATTGTTGATTTGCTTATGCTTTATATCCAGATACTTGCTCCCAGAGCATGTTGGTTCTTGTCACTTACGTATTTCATACTCAGCACATAAAGATCTCAATATCAAATTCCAATCTAATCGCAGCAGGTATGGATGGGGATTCAAGACAAAAATCATATATTATTCCTGTGTTATGTTTGTACTTCATTGGTTTTTTTTCCCGAGTTCTCAGAAAAATTGTGAAAGCCCTTGCTTGTGGTTTATCATGGCGTTCTCCTCTATGCTAATTGATAATTTGATATGCATGTTTTTTTCACATCAGTTAGTGAAGCTTGTTAGTCAGAATATATTTGTGTTCTGATTACTACTTAGTAATTTTCTTGATCTTTTTTCCTGCTGTTTGATGAATTTGTTGTTGTTAATTATGAAATTACTATTTTTCTTGTTATGGAGATCAATTGCATAGAGCTTAGTTTTCTACATGTGGATAATTTCTCTTATATCAGAGAGTTGATACTAACCTTATTTTGTTCCCAATGTAGTTTTGATAGTGATCTTTATCTTTAGAAACAATTCTGATGCCAACAATGCTAAACTGCCTTCTCTAACTGTGCTCTCTATATACTGACTTACAGTTATGTACACCTTCTAGTTTAGTCAAGCTATTTCATCAGTTGAAAACAGAATTGTATTTGTGCATCTAAGGTTGATCATGCCAAGATTCGCCATCATCAGGTGGCACTTTCTAATATCTTCTTGTTTTGCAAAAATAATATGAGATGATACCTATGTTGCACCGATACTTCATCATCCCACTGTGCGCAGTATCAAGGACATATCGTGTCTAATACTGATACCGATGCTTCTATACTTCAAAATGTGTCAAGATTAATTTTTTGGGTGGTTTTACAAATTGATTTGTTCACAAAATGTCATTGATATATATTGTATGTTTTCTTAAGATAGTTATGATAAAAGTCAAATAAATTTAATAACATGTTGATACCACCTTAAAATTAATAACTTTAATATATATTAGTATGTATATGTATCACCAAATCTTAAATTTCAGAATGTCATCATATCCCAATATTAGTGTCATATTGTATCAATATTGTATTTTATCTCCATGTTTCATCGGGTGATACTGATTTTTCGTCTTTTGTGGTGGTTCCAAGTTTAAATTCTTGTTCCATGTAATAAGTTACATTCTAGATGTCAGGAGTAAAAAAGAAAGAAATGAAACATCTGTGATTGCCTGATCTTAAAATCCATATGTTTGAATTTCTAGATTATTCTTACTGCTTGGAGGACATCTATGTTGAAATAATTTGGTGTGGTGAGTGAAATTGTAAGTATTTCTTAGTGAACCGTTGTATGTGAATAAGCATAATTTTCAGAAGTATCTTATATTTCTATCCTTGCATTTTCAGAATTAAGATTAACAGGGTTGTCTAATCACTTTTGTGGTTTATCTTGCTAGCTGTCAGTCTTGTTCCATAGGTTCTAGGATTGTAGATATGTATATGTTTAACACAATTTTTTTAAGCTTCAATTCATGCATGGCATCGTTTGAACGTGCACTCTGCAGTCTCCAGAGTTAAATTTCCCATTTTCTAAATGTTCTCTAGTCCTGTGTCAATGGTCGGTTAATATTGTTATCTTATTATTTTTTTAACTTTTCAGGGACTACACAAATCCTATGCTTCCTGTTAATCATACTGCCATTGATGTATTACAGGTATTTTGTTGACTTTTTTTTTCCTTAAATAATGTATCTATTTCATCTTTTTTAGTATGTGCTAACAATTCATGACCTTCAGCCTGTTATAGGTCCTGATGGGAAGAAGATAGAGCCTGAGAGTAATGTGCTTTTGGCTTCGATTGAAAATATGCAGTATGCTGTCACTGTAGATGTCCTTCACACGGTTAGAATTTGTATTTCTCATTTTATTTTAAATTTATATTTGATTTATACTAAATTCTGCTTGCATACCTGTTACAGGTGTTCTCTACCTTTGGTACTGTGCAGAAAATTGCTATTTTTGAAAAGAATGGTCAAACTCAGGCACTAATTCAGTATCCTGGTATTAATACTGTTCGACACCGTTCTTGTGACTAGTATTCATTTTCACTTTAAAAGTGTATGGACTACTTTCTTCTTTATATAAGTAATATATATCATCAGTGGTGCTTCCATATATGCTTCATCATCTGACGACAACGTGATCTGGATTTTCTTTCTACTCTTATTTTGAATGTGGATGATGGTCCTTGCTAATAGATGGACATTGGCTTCTGTGATTACGAATTAAAATATGTTTTTATCTGTGAGGTAAAATCTGCTCATGGATGTAGAGGAACAGCTTTTCTGAGAGACTTAGCTTTGTAGTATTACCATGGCTTTTGTATTATTATTTTTTTTCAGCTTATGTCTTGGTAGGAGAAGCGAGAGAAGAAATAAATAAGAGGTTAGAATTGTGGAGAGAAACTTTAAAGGCATATGGTTTTTGTTTAAGTAGAAGTTAGACGGAGTATATGGAGTGCAACTTTGGCATGAGACACACAAATTCTAACTTAGAAGTGAAAAAATTGGGGTAGTATGTATTATAGAGAAGATGGTATAATCTCATCTTAGGTGGTTTTGACATGTATAGGAGACTTGTAGAAGTCCCAGTAAAGAGAGTGGATTAGATGGAGGGTAATCCTATAACTAGAGGTAGAGGAACACCTAGAAAAACTACATGGAAAACAATTAGAAGGAATTTAAATGTTAGTGGGTTAAACATAAATATGATATATGATATAGCACTATGATATTGTTTACTCCAGACCCCCCTTTGTGTAGAGTCTTGCAGTTTAGGGTCCTTTACCTTGGCATATTCAACACTAACCATGCATGTACACCAGCTGTACCAATCTCAATTAATAATATAAAATATTTATTACTTGATAAAAATATGATTGTAGTAAGTTTAGTTAAAAATTTTGATGATATTATTTATCAATTGAAACTATGAATATCTCAAAATTATGTTACACAACTAACAATGAGTAACACTACTTCTAGTGTCTTCTCTAAAATATTACAACTACCATTTTAGGCTTTCTGTTTTACGAAGTTAATTATAAGATGGCTGAAATAAACCTTCACTCATGCAACACCAGATGTTTTTAACTGTTATCATGACATAGATGTTGTTTTAATATATAACCTAGTGAAATTATCAATTCATGTATCTACCTTAATTAAACCTTACTTGACAAATCATTTCTTCACGTGGCTGCCTACTCATCAAGTGAACCTTCTGTTTTATCAGATGTCACAACAGCAGCTGCTGCCAGAGAAGCTTTGGAGGGGCATTGCATATATGATGGTGGCTATTGTAAGCTTCATCTAACATACTCTCGTCATACTGATCTCAATGTGAAGGTATAAAAAATGTGTTTGCGTTATGTTCATGAGGGGAGAATATGAGAAAAGGGGGGATTAAAGTTATTCTTAGAAGCAATGTGGACATTTTCTTGATCAGAAATGGTTCTTAAGTGTATGCTTCTCAACACTTGATTGACCTTCTATAGTTGTTTTACTTTTTCTTTTTTTTTCTTTTTAATGTTTAAATGATTATCACTGAATCTGATTTTAGTATTATATAAATATTTTTGTTTTGGTTTTAGGCCTTCAGTGATAAAAGTAGAGACTATACAGTGCCACAAGTGCCTGCAGTAGCTTGGCAGAATCCTCAGGCTCCTCCTATGTACCCTGGTACTGCCCCTGCACTACAGGCTCAAGTACCTGGAGGACAAGTGCCATCATGGGATCCAAATCAGCAGGCAGTTACATCGAGTTACGCGTCTGCACCTGGTACGTTTCCTGGTCAAACTTATGCTGTTCCTCCGATTCCTGCTTATCCCTCAGCAGCAATACTTGCCGCCGCTTCCTCACCTATTGCTCAAAGCAATCCTATTGGCCACAATGCAAGTTCCATGGGAATCACTCAGCCCAGTGGTGCTTCACCGCCGGTTCCTGGTTCCTCACCTCTTATGCAAGCCAGCCCAATTACTGGTGCATCACCCCTGGTCATCAACCTTATTATAGTTAGTTATATGATATTATGACTCCCTCGCATTCTACTAGAAATTTTCCCCTTTAAACCTTTCTAGTTGAATCTCAGAATTCTTTGTCCCAAATTCAGTTTCAATTTCTGATATCTCAAGTATAATGCCTTTCGTCCTATTATCACTGTTTCCGAGTATAATCCTTATAGCTTGCAGGGCCTTTTGTTTATAGTTTTTTGTTTGTTTTTGTAATGTACAACCGGTACAGGCCACAACTAATTTCCATTTTTCGTTGGTCTGAGAACTGATTTCCATTTTATTTAGCTGGAGTTTGATGATGCCTTGTCTTTTCGGCATGTCAATAATAATAAATAAATAAATAAATAAAAAGCAGAGACGGGATAAGCCATTTCATACATCTTCTAGTGTTTATCTACGCCAAAAATATTTCCGTGTTTTTGTTAAATCAAAAGCATCTCGATCAGCTACTATATTAATTAGTATTAGTTAAGTTAAACTATCTATTGGAGTGTATGCCTCAATAGAAATACTGAAGAGGTTTAGGGGCATAGATATTTGGACTTGAAGTTAAAGAATTCGACCTGTCAACCCGACTTGTGAATAGGTTTCTTGTCTGGTCTGGTTAATATTTAGGACCCTTTTTTAAGGAAGAAAGAAGGTAGGAGAGGGAAGATGAGTGGCTTCCACTAAGGGTTACACAAATTTTCTTCCAGGTTATCAGCATATCAATTCGTTATAGAATATTGATTGTTGGCTAAACTTATTTATTTTAATGTTTATAGCTGTGAGTGTGAGATCAAGAACTATATATTTTAGTATTGAACGTTTAGCAACTCATGCAAGATTTATGTACGGAGTACCGACAGCAAAGAAGCTAAGATATCATAGAAGAGATATTTGACATAAGAACTAACCTGCATGCGACCGTATCTTATTCCGTATTATGTGTGAATAATCGATCAGTGATTCCTATTTGATTTAATGTGTCCGACAAAACACGTTTTTTGCAACCTTTTTTTTATTCCCTAATTGCACGTGTAACTTCAAAAATGTATAATAGATTGGATTGGATACGGACCATGTCCCTAGTCTGACTAAAGGCCCAACAGGCGTTTAAAGCCCCACCTAGAAGGCCCGCAAGTCAGAAAGCTAAGAAGCCCATTACATCGGATAGATCCGTTCTATCCAAACATTTGAGGCCAATTTCTGGGACGAGCACCTGGAATGCTCTGAAAAACCCTTCATGCATAGTTTTCAGACTCAACTTGGCCGAGGTATTGGGTTATTTTATACCTCAATTAATGAACCATTGATTGAAAATTGAAATGGATTTAATTAAGTAAATATATAAAAATACATTAAAATTCAAATAAATATAATAAAATAATATAAATAATTAACAATTTAACACACTTTAAAAATTTTCTAGGCTTGTATAAATATCTATAAAAACATGAGTAGTATTAATAATTAATACATTTAAATTATAAAATACATATCTCTTCAACCTTGTGGCATGGAAGGGTGTTGGTGCTGAGAAGGGGGCGTGGCAGTGCTTGAGGATGAAGCAACAGTTGCTGAAAGAGGGTGCAAAACCCATGTAATCCCACATCAACATCAAGTCGTGGTTGTGGAAGTCCCTACCATGGTGGAGTTCAACCATGAACCTATTCATTCACCTTTTGTGTCCTCTATTTCAGCTTCCAAATCGCTGCTGGTGTTGAATTCATGAAGTGTCATTGCTACGGTTTGGATCAGGTTGGAGGAAGTTGTGGTTTGGATAATCTGCGATAAGGAGAAAGCTATCCGTTTTGCAATCATCCACACTATTGGAAATGCACTTAACGACATTTCCAAATGTGGCTAAATGACAAACCGCCATTCAAACTTAAATGGTGTGTGGTGCAACACAGAACTGGCAAACGAAAAAAACCAAATCAATGGAAAGTGGAAAGAAAAAGAAATCAATGAGATTACCACAAAAAAAAAAAAAGATAGCAGTCCCCTTCATAACACTCAGCAGGGAAGGTAAGATTGGAAAAAAAAATAGAAGAAGGATTAGAAATTACAAGAAATTCTGACCCACCTGAATATACTTCTTTTTAAAATTGGGTTTAAAAATTTGCTTTATGTGCAAGGATTTAGCTTTAATTAAATATCAAATTATTTAAGCTTGGAGGAATTAAGAAAAATTAGTTACAATATTTCATATTTGACCGCGCATGTGCACTACCTCACTAGCATGTCCTTTCACTGGTGGACACATGAGAGGGCGTGTGATCATCATGCATTGTCACATTGATTGAACTGAACCTGGCAAATATTGTTTAGGAAAATAACAAATCAAAGGCCAAATTGCAGTGGGGTTGTCCTGAGCATCGATTGATTAATTAGGCGTGCTTCATTTGTCCATAGCATTGAAGGATGTAGTTTTCATCGCCACCCACAAGGTTCGTCCACTGCTTTGCCTTAAG
The DNA here is from genome assembly GCA_030441495.1 of Dalbergia oliveri. NCBI lineage: Eukaryota > Viridiplantae > Streptophyta > Magnoliopsida > Fabales > Fabaceae > Dalbergia > Dalbergia oliveri. Next base: position 14,020,758 of record JAMLFY010000010.1, read on the forward strand.
ACTTTTCCATGTTATGTATTGCGCGCTAAGGAAAATCAAACAATGTGACAAACCTCACCAGACATTGATATTGATATTTACGAAAATTACTATATGGTCGAGACTTTTGCCCGAATCGAGTTATCAAGGTGTGTTTGGATAAGATTTTCTTTCTTCATAAAAAATACTTTTTTTAAAAAAAAATTATTTTTCATATATTTAGATATTTTTTAAAAAATAATTAAAATATAAAAAAACTATTTTCAGCTTTTATATAGAAGTTAAAAAAAGTCCTTAAAAAGAAAATTTTCAGTTTTTTCAGTTATATATAAAATTTAAATTTTATAATTTCTTTTGGAAAAGCTAGAACAAACCTATCCTATATGATGTGTTATGTTTTATTAACTCTTGAATGATTAAGTAGATTATACTTCTTCATTTATCTAAGGACCATCCACAAATCAAAGCTTTGACACTCTCAACTCATTTGTTATATCAACTTGCAGCTTTAGGTGTTTTGATAAACAAAGAGCTATTGGAATTGCCCTATGAAAGTTATAGTTTTTTTTTTTATCATTTTTTTCTTTCGAAATTCCACATCCTGATATGTAAAGAGATATGTGAAAGAATTTCCTGAATCTGTGGATTAAAAAGAAACCATTAAATCAATGCACATCATACATAAGATTATCCGAGAGTTACAAGATGGCTACAGGGTACAACTGAATTCAGATGGGTGTGCAGTGTGCTGTGAAGGAAATGAAAGGCTGGCTAGTTATGGCAGATTGATGAATAAAATTAGTGGGGACTGGAGAATTTATCATGGCTCGATTTTGGTGAGAGCCTAATTTCAACTTTTAAGTTTTAACCATGCGTATATATACTGGAAACAGTTTTCCTCACTGCAATTCGACTGCATCAACATGAAGATAAATTTGGCAATATTTCATAATTAGAAGCTAGAATATATATAATACTCGTCTGCAAATGATTTTTGCATGGAAATTTGATAATTATATTGCAGAACCGACATGCTAGGTAAGTGAGTATTCCCGCGAAATGAATTTTTTTTTTTGGATAGAACCTGTTCTCGAAACTTTAAATTATAAGTTATTTTGAATATAAAATAGGTAAATTCACTCATTTTCTGAGATTTATGGAAATTAACTCATTTAGATTAACCTATACAACATTGTTAAATTTTAAGGATTTATATTACACTCACACTTTTCACTAATAGAGCAGCAGTAAACTTAATAAAATAATATTTTTGTGATATTAACTATATTTAATTAATAAAATTATAAAAATATTCATAATTAACAGAGAGAGTAGATAATGGTATTTTTATAATTTTATTAATTAGAACATAATATCACAAAATATCATTTGATTAAGTTTACTAACGATACTCTTAGTGAGGGTGTGAGTATAATATAAATACTTAAAATTTAACAAGAGGGGTGTGAGCATTTTCACAAATCTGGAGGTGAGTGTAATTTACCCTATAAAATAAGCTAATCCAAATATCTTATGAAGTTTTTTTTTATGGCATAGTGTTCTTTTATTTATTTAATTTTTATATAAAGTGTTCTTGTATTTAATTATGTTGTAATCCTTCTTTAGTGCTAAACCAAGAAAAAGATAAGACAATATTTTGGATGAAACGAAACTTAAAGAATAAAAGTGGAATTTTAATATAAATCACTAGATAAAGAAAATATGTTATATATGCACAAAGTGTATAAATATTATCAATTCACACTTTATTTATTATTAGATATGGATAATTTTATTTAAATAGAGTCAATTAATTTAGTAGTAGATATAATATAAATCACACGATATTCCCGTCCTACGTAAGGTGTAGGGGTTTGCTTGCCTAAATGAAAATGTGGCCTATAGTGGCAAGTGATTGAATAGTTTTGAATGGAAGAAGCACCACACAACAGAAATTGGGATCGATTGGCTGTTATTTTCAAAAACAAAAAAAGTTCACAAAATTACTTTTAAAGTTTATTGTTCTTATCTGATTTTTTTGGTGTACTCTTATCTGATTTTATTTAAAAGAGAAAGCAGATTAAAGGTTATTTTAAAATTTTGTTTTTATTTCTATTTTTTATCTTAAAAATACTTTTAAAAAAAATCATCAAAAGGCAGCCTAAATTACATATCCATGTTGGTACGTATAGTTGGGCCTCCGTACCCCCTAACCCCCATCTGTGTATTGGTCGTGGGTTCCATTTTGGCCCAAGTTTGGCACCAATGAGAACCCTTCATTTTGCTATCACACTAAAACACGAGATGACACCATATCTACTATTGTCTCCTCTGCCATGTACACCTCCTTTGTTGTTATTTACACATACTGATATTTTCAGGGGCGGATCCTATTTTTATAAGAGTGATCAATTAATATTTAACCGTTAATTTTTATGTAAAAAATAATATAAATGCATATATTTATTTTTTTATAATTTTAAAATATATTTTTCATAAAAATTATTCATCTCAACTTTCACTCAAAAGTTTTTTTTAAAATTATTTTTAAATTGAGCAAAAGTTTATATAAGTAATTTTTATTAGAAAATGACTTTTAATTTATCATAATTTTTTTAAAAAATTAAAACAAATCTATCCTATATATCTTTTAAATTTTGCTTTTATAAAAAAATTTAAGTAAAAGTTAAAATATATAAAAAGATTAAATATATTTTTGGTTCTTGAAAAATAGGTGAGTGTTGATCTTGGCCACCAAAAAAAAAGGGTTTTGGTTTAAACATTTTCAAAAGTGTTTGATTTTAGTTCTTACAGTTACTTTGCGCCTTTGTTAAATGCTAGGTTGGCTGACAAAAAGTCACATTCTCTGATCCTATATGGTGGTCAATAGTCACATATGTATTAAATCCCCATCCAATAACCCATTTGACCCAATCTATTAACCATCTTATCGAATCTAATAACTCATTTTATAGTAGATTTTAACACATATGGTTATGATATGCCACGTTCAACTAGTTACTACATATACATATAAGATAGCATAACGTGATTTTATATTATCTAGTTCCGCATTAAATAGATAGACTAATTCAGACTAAAACCAAATAATTTTACACATAGTTGGTACAAAACCAAACAACATTTTTTTCAGTGATCAAAATAAAACCTATTTATTTTTTAGGACCAAAAAGATATTTAAATTTCTAACAAAATTTAAACACTTTACGGTTAAAACTTAAGAAACATACATATATAACATATCCAGCAACATATTGACTATCATAATGTTTAAATAGTTAATTAAGTAAAGGATTTCTAAGAATGAACAAAGTTAAAAGTTTGAAGAGGGGATCAAGAAAAAGATAAGGAAAAAAATTACAAAATAAACTAAAATTTTTAGGATAGGCCATTGCCTCCTTGAACACGAGGAGTAGGGTGTACAAGGGTTGGGTTGAACTGGATTATATCAAACTCCAACCCAGCCTAATTTTAAACCAGGTCATTTTTTAAAATCTTAACTTATCGATAATAACCCAACTAGAGATTGAAAAACCAGTGAACCTGATCTTCAAATAACAGATGAGGATTTGAACATTATATATAGTAAAGTTAAGAAATTTTACAAGTAAGAAACAAAATTTAAGAGAAATTTTGTTATATATTTCTAAACAAATTATATTAATATAAAAATTATATCAAGTTATCTAAAATATATTAATTGAACTGTAAAATCTTGTAATTTATCACTAATTATTATAAAAAAATAGATCTCTAAAAGAATTATTTGATATTGGATTGGATAAATCAAAGTATGATTCAAACCCAACCCAAAAAATGCACGAGTCAAATTTTAAAATCCAAACCCATCGTAGTAAGCTTCGGCTTGAGTCGTTCCCTTACAAGAAGTCAGCCTTGAGTTATTATCTAATGGTAGTTTCATCAAAATGAGTTATAGTTTCAAGTGACACCTCTTTAATTTTGTGACAAGAGAGTTGTTAATTTTGAGTAAAGCGTTCGATCATTATTTGCCCGTCCCTTTATTCGATTATTTTTAGCTCCATTAGAAGAGTAATGAAAAACCTAATAAAAAATTTACCTTAACATCTATTTTCTGCTTTCTTTTTTCTCTTTTATTTTCATTACCTTAATTTTTGTAAGCTTTATGAGAAAAAGCTTTGTGTGAGTATCATTTTTGCACCTTCATATATGATTAATGATAATGCAAACACGTTGTTACGGTAGAATCATTGCACCATATTTAAATTTTAACAACAGGTAGAGATGTTGTTAAAATCTTTTAGTAAAACATTTAAAAAATGTTACTAAAATATAAAAGTGTTGTTAAAACTCTTCGGTAACATTTTTAGTATATTAGTTATTAAAGTCCTAGATCACCTAGAAATAAGGTCTAGATAGCCTTTATAAGTCTTGGACAACTCTCTAACCCTAACTCAACCCAAAAATCTAGCTCAAAGGGTGAAGGCTGATCAAGACTAATAAAAGCTATCTAAATCTTATTTCTATGTAATGTGAGACTTTTTTTTTCGATAATTGATCAAGCCTTCTACAAAAGAAGGAAAAAATAAAGAGGTTCAAAAGTACAACTCGAAGGGAAAGAGAGTAATAGACACCATTAGGAACACAATACACCAAATAACTTTACAATTCTACTCCTTGATTAGCACATCTAAGAGGCAGTCAAAGTTTCAAAACAGTAACCTAGACTTAGACACCAAGTATCCCCATGATGCATTCTCCACAAACAGTTCCTCGTAAAGGCTTCACTCCTTGATCTTGTACGATTTTCAATCTACTTACTTGCCTTCTACTTACCACGAGGCATCCCAACTTGAGATCAACATGTACCTCATCACAAATTGAGACCAACATGTATCAAACAACTCACAACCAAGACACTAGAAAAAAAAACTTGCAGGATAATGATTAGATTATTTCATCCTTGCAAAATCTTTACATACATATTATCTATCTATTTACCACATATCAACCTTCCTTATGCATACACATCTCTTTTAGCAAGCAGCATAAGAAATGCTCAATTTGTGACAGTGATTTTCTAGATCCATCTAGTTTCACAACCAAAAAAGATAGAAACACATTTTACACTACTCAGCTCCTTTGGCATGGCCATTACGGCTCTTATAGTAGTGTATTGTGAAACACCATGCACCTCACCTTGCACATATGAAAATCTCGACAGTGATTGTATTTTCCATAGCTCTAGAGCCACACCCAAACCATAAAGGAATACAATCAAGCATACCACGCCCAACCACATGAACACCCCCCCCCCCAAACACACACACACACACAGCACCCTCCATGCACACACCCATACACTTCACACAACACTCTTACACATATACAGAATGCTACCATTGGAAAACGAATACACAGGCAAAGAGTGCCCACATGCTTTGAATACCACATTCATACTCACACACTTGTATGTTTCACTCACCTTACAAAGTGTGTCACCCAAGCACTCAAACTCATTGTGTTTCATTCACTTACAGGTATATCACTCAAAACTCACTTTGGTCATTTTTTTCACCTACACAAATAAACATATGCTATATGTCGCAAAACTCCAACTTCCATATTCTCTAGCCATACCTACAAAAGCTCAACAAATATAATTCACACACACACCACACCCACCATATCATTTCCTCTCATTAGTTGTTGTTTGACTTTTATCACAAGGGTCTTGAGACCCTTTTGCCTTTATCAACAAATTGGTTCACTCCTTTCAAGTATATATCCCCTTATAAAAGCATAACTCTTTAAGTGTATAAACTCACACAAGTGTATCACTCCCTTGCAAGTATATCACTATTATCTATCTATTCATATTCACCACATACATATTATCTATCTATTCACCACATATCAACCTTCCTTATGCATACACATCTCTTTTAGCAAGCAACATAAGAAATGCTCAATTTGTGACAATGATTTTCTAGATCCATGTCAGTCGACTGACCAAAAAGATAGAAACACATTTTACACTCCTCCTTTGGCATGGCCATTACGGCTCTTATAGTAGTGTATTGTGAAACACCATGCACCTCACCTTGCACATATGGAAATCTCGGAAGTGATTGTATTTTCCATAGCTCTAGAGCCACACCCAAACCAAAGGAATACAATCAAGCATACCACGCCCAACCACATGAACAACCCCCTCCCCAAACACACACACAACACCCTCCATGCACACACCCATACACTTTACACAGGAACACTGTTACACATAGAATGCTACCACTGGAAAACGAATACCACAGGGAGTGCCCACATGCTTTGAATACCACACTCATACTCACACCCTTGTATGTTTCACCTACCTTACAAAGTGTGTCACCCAAGTACTCAAACTCATTGTGTTTCACTCACTCACAGGTATATCACTCAAAACTCACTTTGGTCATTCTTTTCACCTACACAAATAAACATATGCTATCTGTCGCAAAACTCCAACTTCCATATTCTCTAGCCATGCCTACAAAAGCTTAACAAATATAATTCACACACACACACCCCCACCATATCATTTCCTCTCATTAGTTGTTGTTTGACTTTTATCACAAGGGTCTTAAGACCCTTTTGCCTTTATCAACAAATTGGTTCACTTCTTTTCAAGTATATATCCCCTTATAAAAGCATAACTCTTTAAGTGTATAAACTCACACAAGTGTATCACTCCCTTGCAAGTATATCACTATTATCTATCTATTCACCACATATCAACCTTTCTTATGCATACACATCTCTTTTAGCAAGCAGCATAAGAAATGCTCAATTTGTGATAGTGATTTTCTAGATCCATCTCAGTTAAACTCCAAAAAGATAGAAACACATTTTACACTACTCAGTTCCTTTGGCATGGCCATTACGGCTCTTATAGTAGTGTATTGTGAAACACCATGCACCTCACCTTGCACATATGAAAATCTCTGAAGTAATTGTATTTTCTATAGCTCTAGAGCCATGCCTAAACCATAAAGGAATACAATTAAGCATACCACGCCCAACCACATGAACACCCCCCCAAACCACACACACACACACACACACACACACAACACCCTCCATGCACACACCCATACACTTCACACAGCAACACTTTTACACATACAGAATACTACCACTTGGAAAACGAATACCACAGGCAAAGAGTGCCCACATGCTTTGAATACCATACTCATACTCATACCCTTGTATGTTTCACTCACCTTACAAAGTGTGTCACTCAAGCACTCAAACTCATTGTGTTTCACTCACTCAGAGGTATATCACTCAAAAATCACTTTGGCCATTCTTTTCACCTACACAAATAAACATATGCTATCTGTCACAAAACTCCAACTTCCATATTCTCTAGCCATACCTATAAAAGCTCAACAAATATAATTCACACACACACACCCTCCACCATATCATTTCCTCTCATTAGTTGTTGTTTGACTTTTATCACAAGGGTCTGAGACCCCTTTGCCTTTATCAACAAATTGGTTCACTCCTTTTCAAGTATATATCCCCTTATAAAAGCATAACTCTTTAAGTGTATAAACTCACATAAATGTATCACTCCCTTGCACGTATATCACTATCTTTAATTTTTCAATAACCTACATAGCACACTTAAATTCCACACTAGAGTCCCATAAAAATAGAATGGGGTTTGCTTAAGGGCCATATTTGAATATTGCTACTCCACCTAAGCTATCAATGCAGAGTCATAGAATTCATTCTCACTTACATAACTTAGAGTAACTCATTGCTACCAATCTCACCAAACCTAACATTTAGCTCAGACTCTACCATAACTCGCTCAATCTGATCTCCTCCATTGACTTAGCCAAAATACAACTATTTCCACCGCCTTATCTTTACTCACATTTGTTCTCAAAATCTCTACTATTCCTACATGTCCATACAACTTATAAGATAACAAAGAACAACCTCCACCAATCCTTTCTATCTTTGTTTTTCAATGAAAGCCCTATCCATGCTTCAAGACATGATCTTTGATCATGCGACATCATCCAACACACACTATTCTTCTTCAACCAATTACACCAGATATAGAAAGCGAAATCAGATGCAAAGAACAGATGGAATCCATTCTCAACTTCACTCTCACATAGACTACATATTATCTGGTTTTGTTGCAACATCCTTAATCTGGAATCTTGCCTTAGTATTGATATAGTCTATTGCAACAATCCAAGAAAATCTCGACCCTAGGTGGAACTATATCTTTCTACACAGCATTCTAAACTATAGCTATTTGTGCCATCCAACTCATCTATTCCTTCACCTAGCACATTCGACAATGATTTCGTAGAAAAGACTCATTCTTATCAAATTTCCATACTAGCCAATCTTGAGAGTGTCACCTTAAGCTAACTATGCTAAGTACATTATGCAATTCTTGCAAAAATTCCACCTTTCTACATATCACTTGTCTATGCCCTTGGAAATTCTAGATCCACTCTAACCGTCCCAAAACCACATTCATTGATACTACATTTTTTTTTTGTTTTGATAAAGCCAAAAGCCTCATAAAAGCTTCTTTTAACCTAATTTCCATTACCCACACATTTGCTCCTTTCCCCTACCTCTATTTGTATTCCTCTATTTCTATTTGCTCCTTTTAGACTATGAATTTTTAACCAAATCCCTCCATTTTCCTAATGTTTTATAGCTTTAAGGGCCCATCTATGTTCTAACCATTACACGAGCTTACTATCATCTTCCATAAGGGACACTCTTCTTTGGCATACTTGCATCACCACTTAAAAAGTATAATGAAGTTTTTAATGACCAAATCCCCCACCCTAAACCACCTTCCTTTTTGGCTTCTAAATTTGACTCCACTTTACTAGTGTCATCCTCCTCCTTCATTTTTTGGCTTCTAAATTTGACTCCATTTTAATAATTAGGTTCCAAGTCTCCACCCTCCTTGGATTAGCCCCAATGGATTCCAGATACATCATCGGCAACTTCCCTCTACTATGGCCCAACTAGCTACATGCTTTTAGCCAAGGTTTCATCACATTTTAGTAAAATCAAGGTGGATTTATCAAAACTAATGCTCAAACCCCATTATTAGTTCAAAATAAGGAGAAGTCTTCTATAATTCCTAATGGTTTCATCACTTTGTGGGAAGAATATAATTATGTCATCTACAAATTGTAAATGTGTGAGTTCTATCTTGTCCTTTTCCACCTTCAAGCTCTCAATATAACCATTTAACCTAGCCTTTTTTTATTAACTTATTTAGCACTTTAGCCACTAAAACAAATAGAAATGGTGATAATGAATCACCTTGCTTTAGTCCTCTTTCAAGGTTAAAAGGCTTAGAAGGTGTATGATTAATCATCACTAACATCTTGGCAGGAGAGATGCATGCCTTTATCCACCTTTCCACCTTTCCCCAAACTACATTTAACTTGATCATTTGCCTTTTGAAAGTCCAATTTAAGGATACACCCTTCTTTCCTATTCTTTTTCAGCCAATGAACAACCTTGCATGCAATCAAGGTGCCATCATGATATTGCCTACCCCCAATAAAGGCATTATGAGTTTCCCCGATTAGTTGGGCATTACATCTCTCATTCTATTAGCTAAGATTTTGGGAATCATGTTGTACACACTCCCTATCATACTAATTAGTCTAAGATCTTTAATTTCCTTGGATCCTTCCACCGTTGGAACTAATTTTACCTTGGTGGCATTCACTCCCTTCAGTATACATCTCCTCCTTAAAGATACTCTCCTTATGTTAGCTACATTGACACTCTACCAATTTATTCTCTATTGTCGCGCATGGGAGCTTCTTCACATTCATGGCGGGAAACACCACACCTCCTTAATTTAAAAACATGTTATATGACCTATCTATAAAGAAGTATTTCTCATATCTTTTTGCATGTAAAAATCTAAAATACAACTACCAAAAACATGAGATATGGAATAAATTGGTATTGAAAGAGGAATATTAGTTATTTAGGGTGTGCTTAATTACAAAGAAGCTTGAAAGGCATTGTTGCATCCAAGACTCCATAATATCTATCATTCATGACGTACTAACTTCACAAATACTTGGATATTCGTCATGAAGGTTGTCACCTTTGCTTGAGACATAGCCAAATATATAGAACCTCACCCAATCTAGTCCATAAGATACATTCTCCCTATGCGATGGGCAATGATGAATGCTTGACCCTCAATATCTTCTGGGATCAAGCCTTGCTACTTGGTGATAAATCCAACGTACTGTTTTGTAGAGTGCCAATTTGGGTCGACCTAGATTATGTATGTTAGGTCAAATATGGACTTATTTACCGTAAGTTGACTATAGTTTAGAATAGTATTTTAGTGGTCAGACTCATTACTCTAGGTTTTGAGTTATTTTAATCAATTTAATTTGTTGACCAATTTTTTTTTAGTGCAATAGATTTTTTTTAAGGAATGAAGTTTGAATCCATGACTTCATGTCCGTTCGACACCATTATCCTAATTATAGTAGCTTATTTGTCTATGTATAATTAAAGTTTAAAAACATTGATGTATTTTTAGTACAACATAACTGAAAAAAAAAAATTCATGTTTGATAATTTGTTAATTAATTCATAAAAAATATAAACTAATATATATAAATAAATTTAAAATTAATGAATATTTATCTTAAAATAAATTTAAAAAAGGAATTTAATTTTTTATTAATTAATTTTAATGTTTTTGAGCCTCTGTGTAACTTATTGCAACTAATCTTTAACAAATTAGACCAAAAGTAAATTTGATTAAATTAGGAGAAAATTATTTTATTTTTATTTTCCTTCAAGCTAATTTATCTAATTCACCCCATTTTAACACCTCCATTATTTTGTTGGCATATTTCAGATTTTTTTGGTGCGGCTGAAAGTAAAATAGACAAAGAAAGCTAAGCTCAAGGATGAGGCATTTTATAGCATCCCCCTGAAGTGTTTGGTGGAGACCCGTAGGTGGTTTCTCCCATGTTTGGAATTGGATCCCTAACCTACAACCTTTCTTAGCAAGCCAATCCGCACACATATTCCCTCTTGTAAAATATGGAGAATTGAAACTAACAAGTCACCCCCCAATAGTGCCCAATACCATCCAAGATCCCGCGAGGAGATGAAAACAAGTGTTAGTGCTGAATAAGCTTAACAGCAACTAAGGAATCCGAATAACAAACCAAGCGATGGAACCCGTGAGACCAAGCCAAGCTTAAACCAACCTCGATTGCCTTTAATTCAGCATGGAGAATAGTGGAAGTGCCTATAGACTTAGAGAAGCTAGCAAGCTAATCCCTTTTATCATTATGAAATAAACCACCAAAACCTGCCTCAAGGCCATGCTACTAAATGTTGCCATCAGGATTCAAGCAGACAACCTCCAATGGTGGCTGGACCCAACGCATAGGCATGGGGATGCGAATCGGGAAGGAGCAGGAAATGCATGAGACACATCCTGGAACATAGCTCGAATGTGCATAGCAATCGTGTAAAAATTCCAGTCTTCATGAAAGAGGCACAAGGAACAATGAGAGTGCGCCAAATCCACCAAAGACGGATGAGGAACAGGTTGGAGTGAGCACCAAACAAGAAATGGCAAGCTAGCAATGGAAGTCCAGGGTGTAAAAACTAGGCTCAATGAAAAAATTAAAGAGGAACCAGATCAAGTAGGCATGAAGACAACCCCTAAAACAATGGTCCAAGCCCTCAGTGAAGGCAACACAAACCCCACAAGCGACAATGCTTGCCAAATGACGTTGGTGCCTCATCTCGTTAGTAGGCAACACATCTGAAAAATCTACCAGAGAAGAAACGGAGCTTCATAGGGACTTTAAGGGTCCATATACTACTCCAGGCTTACGCATGACTCAAGACCAAGATAGGAAAGGAGCCAAGAGTAAGAGAAGAAACTGAGTACCTTCCCAAGGCATTCACACTCCAAATAAGAGGCAGGAGAGAGCCCAAGAGGAGGGCAAGAGGAAAGACGCTTGATGTTATCATCGAGGGAGGTGGCTAGTATCGAAATTCCAAGTATGATTAGCATAGATGTCCCGAAGGTGGAGGGTAGAATCATGAATATGGACATAGGGGACTAACTCAAGAGCAACCCAGAGCTCCACGTCTCATACCAGAAGAAACATCCCTGTACCCTACACTAACACGGAAACCATGATGCAAGGACTCCCATGCCTTCAAAACCGCTTTCTAAAATGAAGAATCATTAACCTTAGGGTGAACATGCCAAAAGGCCCTTCCTTGAAGATATTTAGTCGAAAGAAGGGTAACCCAAAGGCGATGCGGCTCATTAACCATGGCCTATATTGCCTTCCCAAGCATGGCGGTGTTGGAAAGACGGGCCCTCGCACCCCAAGGCCCCATCCGCTTGGGCTTGGCAACAACATCCTAACGGACCATATGCCACCCCTTCGAACCTGATGTGTTCCCTTGCCAATTAAATATGTGAACCATTGAATCAATCCATACCCAAACACCGGAGCCAGAAATGTTGCATGGAGTACATGGGGATAGAGGATAGCATAGAGTTAGCAAGGGTCACACGCTCGGCCTTATTGAGGAGCTTCCCTTTCTACCTAGCTAGGCGAGTATGCAACTTTTCCAGGATAAAGTTAAAATATGCCCTACTCGGCCGCCCAACCACCATGGGAAACCCCAAGTAATTACCCAAATTGGAGGTCGGGCGGATAAAGACAATAGAGGCAAACTTATTACATTTAACACGTAAAACCATCTTAGAGGCCACAAATTTTGATTTTTCTAGGTTCATGGACAGCCAGAAGCCTTACAAAATAGGTTTAACACCAAGGATAAAGGGCGAACCTGATTGGATTTCACTTGGACAAATAATAAACAATCATCTGCAAAAAGAGGTGAGAGATACCTGGGCAAGATAAGATATATGGATAGGCTACCAAGACCCATCAGAAACTTTTTCATTAATTAAAAGAGCCAATTTCTCCATAAACATGACGAAAAGATACGGAGAGAGGGTTGCCTTGTTAGCCCTCTAGACGGTTAAAGGCCTCCAACTTCTCACCATTACAAAGAAGTGAGAGAAGAGGTTGAGATACAAGTCATAATCATATTAACAATTCTAGATGGCATACCAAACTCCAAGAGGTTGTCGAAGAAACTCCAATTCACTTTGTCATATTTCATACAATTCTAGATGGCATATTTCAGAATGCAAATATCAAGTTGGGTGTGGTGGGATGAAAAAAATGTGGTCTAAATTGCAATCACATGTATAATAGGATGAGAATCCTTTCATGTTTCTAATTAACATGAAATTGTCATGCTATAAAGCTAAAAAAAACACAAACAAAATTAATAATAAATTAATATACATAACAGCAAGTCCCACAAATTTACATCTATATATGCATATATGTTCATTATAATAATTAATTATACATGTTTGGTGGAGGAGACGGTGGAGAAAGAGGAGATTAATTGTTTTCATTTTGAAACGAGTGGTGTTATATCGTGGGTGTTTATTAGGACACTCATTTTACCATTATTGAATTTGATAGTGGTCCATTACCCTATCCATCCATCATGTCTAACAATAATAAGTGGGTATTCAATGACATCCTTTTGAGATGTTAAAATAATATTTTTATTTTAGAATTAGGGGTGTTAACCATAGGAAGTTCCAAGTGAATGGCATCGGAGTTTCAAGTGTGTGAGAAAATGAGCTAAGTGAAAAATATAAAAGATGAGACTGAGTCAAGATATGGCGTCTACTCTTTTTTTCTTTTCCCGATAATTGATCAAAGAAATTTACCAAGAGCTGAGTAAGTGTACATGTACGTGGAAAAGTGCTGAATAAGCAAACTACACCTCAAGTAAGAACCATACAACACATTTCCTCCTAATAAAATGCCCCTCCTAGAGCCAATGCAGCGCCCCTATTAAATTTAACAGTAGAAATCTCGCATCATAGTAGTGAACTTCACGCAGGCAAAATGCTTCATATCAGTACTTGCAGGATGTTGGAGTAACTAATACTACATCTCAAAATTATGGTTTCTACTCATTTTTGTGGTTTTATCACTTAATCTATTGATTTCAGTCTCCTTGTATTTTGAACTTCCCCCACCACTTTACCAAACAAATGGTATCAGAGTGGAGGATTTCGATTCGGTTTGATCGAATAATAGTATTATCTGGCATGAAAACTCATAAAAGGAGTCTCTTTTACTCCTGTAATAATAAAAAAAGGGTAAAGTCTTGTAGTCGAATGATGTCTTGCGTAGATCAAAATTCCTGTAAACCAATAGGATATTTGTACATAAGTTTTAATATCACTTTTATGCTTGAAGAATTATATATTAATAATTAGATATTTAAGTACGTTATTGTGAAATTGGATGTAAAAATTTATGTATTAATAAGTGGGAATTAAAAAAAATTAGAATTATGTTACTGTTAAATTTAGCTAAAAGATTTTGCATTACTGATTATCTTATCAGAAATTTTGAATTATTAACACAAATCACTCCAAACAAATTCACAAATAGTTTATCTAAAATTTTAGTTCATAAATGCATAACTCCTCATGTGTCAAAATTTATGGTTATATAAAAGTTATCTTAAAATATCATTATTTGACTAATTAGCATGTACATTTCGATCCCACAGATCATGTGTTCAGACAATGCAATGTAGAAACGTCGAAAATGATCTTGCAAAGTGATGTCTGGGTGGTAGGGCTAAATGTCCTTGTCCTTCGCATGTGGAGAATTACCCAAAATTGTCTGAAAGTGACCCCACGAAACCAAAATTTGAGATACTCCGCACAGCAACCCTGCCGACGAAGTGAACTTCACGTTACGTTTTTCTACCTTAAAAATTTCGGATAAAAATATCCTCTCCCCAAATGGTATTTTACTCCAAGTTTCTTTAATCATTTATTGATATGTATAAGATATGCAATATATATTTGGTAACTTATAAACTTTTAAATCTATTTTGATTTTTATTTTTTCACATGATAATAAATGATTGAAGGACAGAGAATGAGATATTATTTGGAGACAAAATTTTTATCCTAAATTTCGAATGGTTATTTAGCATCTTTATATATATGTACATTTTAAAATGGACAGAGATGAATTTAATTAATTACCATTGGCCATTGCATGCATTTGGTAACCAAGGAGTTGTGACTACACAACATTTCTATACACGAAACTGATCTACTAATGCTTACAACAACACAATTAATTAAAGTTGTTTCATTCATATTTATAAATGGGATGGCAAAAGCATATAGAATAACTAAATGGGTTTAATTTTAATGTATTGTTATATAATTACTTTTTATATTATCATTTAGTTAAATTATTTTATTTGCTTGACCTTAAATAGTTAATACTTCCTCCATTTTAAATTAAATATTTCTTTTACTTTTCTGTTTATTTATAAAGTAATATATCTGGATGTAATTTGTGTTCAGATACATCGCTTTATGAATGAATTAAAAAGATAAAGAGACATTTAATTTAAAATGAGGTAATAGTCAACTATATTTACTTACGTGTCAATACATAATTGGATTATTGGATAAACTTTGAAAGTTAAATCCTAACAAAGCACTCTGCATAGTACTGTGGCAGCACTCCGAATACGTAAATTCATAGCACATGTTTGTTTTAATGGCTAGGCACCCTTGATTTCGTGCCAGCCAAACATACATGTCTTTGCGAATTCTAGGAAGTGATCTGTTAGGTTGCTTACGGCATTGTTGAGACAGATATAGGGACAGCATGGATTTTCATTGCCTAAGAAATTAAATCAGCAATGATAACAAATCATACACCGTTTTAATATTAAATGAGATATAGATATAACAGAAGTTTTATGTTATTATCCCATTTCCATGTTTTTATAGTTGAGCCTATAGTCTAGATCGTGATTATCTCTTCACCTTTGTGGGTGCCTGTTTGACACATCTCCCCATTCCCCTATTCTTTCTGAAGAATTTATAACTTTAATATATTTGTTAAAAAAAAATAAGGTTTTTTCTTCTATACCATTCTTATTATTAATATTTATGATTGAATCTTTAAATTGTTCTTTTATATTTTAATAAATTAAATTAGTGAAACACATGGCACAATCCTAGCCACAAATAATTATAAGGTACCAGGACTTTGAATTTATAAGGTAGTGTTTGTTTACTGTCCTGAAATGAAATACAGACAAGGACAATGGAGACAGTAGAGATGGAAACATAAATAACAAATATGTATAGAGGTATTATTGGAAGATAAAAATATTAAATTTCTATCTTATAATTGTCCTCATATTTTGAAGGTACAAAATTTTGTATTTTTTCATCTCCTATTTTGTCTCACCACCAAATAAATTTGTATCTTCATTATCTCTATATTTCTATCTCCAGGAAACAAATGCTACCTAAGTGTCCTGGAAAAACCTCCATAAAATAATTGCAAGAATAACAATTTTGTTGCAACCTATTAGTAGGTAGTTAACTACTTGAACGGAGGTCAATTTTTTTTCCAAATTATGTCTCATTGTTTGTTTCATCAATCACTTTTAGTCACGAGCAATAAGATAGGCATTTAATAGTATTTAAAATTTTAAAATAATATATATATATATATAATATGTGTACAATATTATTGTACAACATACTTATAATATAGATAAATAAATAAATAAGATCGTGGGTTCAAGAAAATAAAAAATTGAAATGGGCTAATTACTTTTTCTTTATTTTTATCTATGTTGTAAGTAAGTAGTGCAATAATATTGTACACATATAATTTTTCATATATATATATATATATATATATACATACTAGGATATTGATTATTTATTAACTATTTACAATGAAAGCAGTTTCTCTAGTTATAGACCAGCATAACAAATTCCCATTAGGACAACTAAAATCTCGTGTTTAGTGGATGATTCGCCCCGAATCCTTCCCAAGAATAACTTGGTTTGGTTAGGTGACTCTTTCACTAGATTTATTTTTTGGTAAATAACTAGCTAAGCATCGGTGTCATTTCAGTACATGAAAATTTGATGTATAAACATCATTTTCGCTATGGAATTGATTGTGATGGAACAGATATCTATACTGATTGCACCACAAACCACTGAGTGCTTCCTACGAAGGGCTCCAGCAATTTATTCACTGAATGCATATCACTCTGGCCCTCCCTCACATAATTAAAGCTATGTTATCACCGTATATAGTTAATGTTGAAAAATTGAATTATGTGAGGAGGAGACTCAAACTGATGGATAGAACGTTAGAATTCTAGTATTTGTTCTGGTAAGTGGTAACTGTGAAGAAAAAATAATTAATTAATTGGAAAAACTATGCATGTGTGATTCTGTAATGTTGTAATTTATATTAGTTGACAAATAGCATTACTTACTTCCAATGAATGCAAACCACGCCACTAACAAGAATATATCTTTGTGGTCAGCCAATAAATAATTTAAATTAAATCTCTTTTTTGATTTTGACTATTAATTGTGACAATAATTATGTAGAGTTTCTTTTTATTGTGACAAGTATTATTGAAGGACAAACTTTCCATGTGTAGATCATGTGCCACGGATCACTTTAACTATATATGATATCAAATGATATTATGTATTTTTTTAATAAAATATATTATGTATAAAATAAGATATAAGTATAAACAGCGGCTGCCTAATAAAGCATATATCATATCAAGTCACATATAATTCTAAAATCAGATTTTACAGAAGAGGAAATTGATGATATGTCAATCAACTATGCATTTAGTTTTTCGCGTATGAAAAGTCAATAATTAAGTCAATTATATCAAGTAATTTATTAATTAATAATTTCCAATCAAATATTCTAAATTATTCTTATTTGATTTTATAATTTATTATATTAGATTTATTATCAAATATTTTGGTTTAGATTTCTTAAATATTCTGATGTAGATTTCTTATTGTTATTAATATCATTTTGCACATTGTATATATCACTAGTAATTGCTAGCCAATGAAATCATTATTTTTAATTGACTCAAGAATTGCAAATTAGGGGTTTTTTTGTGCTTAGTATGTTATTTTCCTTTGTGTCCATATGATGCTATTATTATTATTATTAACTTTCGATTTATTGTTGCATCCACGTGTTTCTATTGATTTAGGTAATTTTTTTTTCTCACATTTCTCTATTCATGGTTATTCATTTAATGATATTTATAATGTAATAATATTTGATATGTAATTGGAAGAAATTCGATTAGAGTCTTTTGTCCGAGTTATTTATTTAGAGGATATATCAATTATAATTATTGTAATAAGTATAATTAATTATTGATTAAATCATTTTTTTGAGAATATCATATTTGGTTTTTTTTAATTTGAACATTTTTCAAATTTCAAATTTGACATTGAGATTAAATCATTATTATTAATCATAATTCTTAATTTTTGGTTAAATAAGATATGCTAATTTACTTTTAAATTAGATTTTTTCTAAAAGAATAATATTTGATATGATACTTGAAAAAATTAAACCAGATTTTTTATTATATTTTGGAAAGTGCATCATTTAAAGTAATCGTAATAAATATAATAGTATTCATAAATTTGTATTAAGTAGCTTTTTTAGGCAATATTATATGACATGATTTTTAGATTTGGTTATTTTTTAACTTTTAAATTGAATCAAAGATTAAATCATTAATTATAATAAATATAGTTGATTGGTTGTACTCGATACTTGATTCCTAATTTTTTGTGACATCACATATACTAATTTTCCTTTAATATAGATATTTTTTAAAGAATAATATATATTTGATATACGAATTGAAAAAATTAAACCTTTTTTTTAATATTTTCAGTCATTTTTTTTATAGAATGTATCAATTATAATTATGTCCTTTATAAATTATATCAATTATAATTATTGTAATAAGTATAGTTAATTATATTATTATTACTAATTGTGTACAATAATTTTTATTGAATCATTTTTAGAGAATATAATATGTATTTGAGATTAAGTAATTAGCAATAACACATATAATTGATTTATTATACTTCATTCCAATTTCATTATCAATCATGATTCATAATTTTTAGCTAAATTAGATCTATGAATTTTCCTTTTAAGTATATTTTTTTTAAAGAATAATTTCCGATATATAAGAATTGAAAAAATGAAACTAGATTTTTTTGGGTTATTTACTTAGAAAATGTATCATTTATAATAATTTTAATAAACATAATAATAATTTTTTACTATCAATCATGATTCATAATTCTTATTAAATAATTTTTTTAGACAGTATAATATGATTCCTTTTTTGGATTCAACCTTTTTAAAATTTTTGAATTTGAAATCAAGATAAAATTATTATAGTAAATATAATTGATTAATTATACTTGATTTCAATTTCATAATCAATCATGATTGGTAAGTTTTAGTTAAATCAAACGTACTAATTTTCTTTTAAATTAAATACTTATTTTGAAAAAAATATTTGATATAGGACTTGAAAAAATCAAATCAATTTTTGTGCAAGTTATTTAGAGAATGTATCAATTATAATAATTTTAATAAATATAATTAATTGTATTTTATTACCAATCATGATTTATAATTTTTTATTAAATATTTTTTTTAGATAATATAATGTGATATTTTGTAAGATTTGATCTTCATTCAATTTGAAATTGAGATTAAATAATTAGTATAACTAAATATAGTTGATTGATTATACTTGATTCAATTTTTATTATCAATCATTGTTTCTAATTTTTGATTAAATTAGATATACTAGTTTCATTTTAAATTAGATATTTGTTTTAAAGAATGGTATTTGATATAGGACTTGAAAAAATTAAACTAGATTTTTTTTTGGGTTATTTGTTTAGAGAATGTATTATTTATGATTTGGAAATAAATATAATTAATGATGATAATTATGTGCAAGGTCAATTATATTTTATTACCATCATGATTCACAATTTTTTATTTATTAATTTTTTCTAGACAATGTAATATAATAATTTCTTATATTTTAAAATTTTAAAATTTTTGAACTTGAATTTGTGATTAAATCATTAGCAATAATAAATATAGTTGATTGATTACACTTGAATTCAATTATATCATCAAGTATGATCTCTAAGTTTTGGTTAGGTCAGATATAATAATTTTCTTTTAATTTAGATGGTTGTTTTAAATGATAATATTTAATATATGAGTTTAAAAAATTAAACAAGATTTCTTTTAGGGTTTTTTAGAGAATATATTATTTATAATTATTTTAATAAATATAATAATTAATTGTATTTTATTACCAATCATTATTTGTAATTTTTTATTAGATAATTTTGTAGAGAGTATAACATGTTATTCTTTTAGATTTGGTCATCTTTAAATATTTGAATTTGCAATTGAGATTAAATCAATAATAATAATAAATGTATATCAATACTAATTCCACAATAAAATGAACATATCCAATTAATATAAATCAATACCCAGAATTTTGATTCTACTCCAATAATTCCATATAAGCAAATCAGCAAACATTTTAAACCCGTTGAGAGACAAATAATTATGTACATAATCATTAAAATCAAGCGATACCTTCTTGGTTTCACTTGACGTAAAGTAAAAAATGGAATATAATTAATTATCAATAATTTGGATTAATTATTCCCTTATCAAGTCAATTCAAGCAAGCTGCATTAGTCAAACATCTGCCACAATTTTCTTGGTTGAAAAAAATTTAGATTAATTGTTCCTATGAATAAGAAATGTTTGGGAATGTTAAGTTAATATCTTTAAATGGTTTAAATAATATGTTATCATCTACATCTTATATGCATGTATTAAAATATTGTCAAATGTATGATTAACTAATATCTAAATATGTTGATTTTTTATAGATCATGAGGACATAATGTTATGATATTATGGTTGATTATCACCCTAAAGATGATAATTAATTATGGTTCTCTTTTCTTCATAATATTTATAATAAATCAATGATATTAAAATTTTATTTATTTATTGTTGTACTTCAGCTTTTTCTAGTGGTTTATTTTGGATTTTATTATATAGAAATTAATATATTTATTTGAAAAATGCAATATTCTTTTTAATTGCATAAATATATATGGAGTATAATTTTTTAAAAATAAGTAAATAAATTTAATATTCAATATACTTTTTTTATTATTATTAATCATATGTGTATCACACGGATAGTAAATTAGTAATACATAAAATAGCAGTTTTTTTACTAGACTTTTGCTAATTAAGTATTGCGTTATTGATGTACTATTCACATATATGTTCTTGAGGAAACTACATGTAACTTTTCTTGTACTGATCTCATACACTGATGGTTAGCGTTTACTGTGTTACAAGAAGCCATGAGAGTTTATCTTATTTGCTTGCATTTGGTCATGCGCATAGTACGTTTTATATTCGTAGAGAAGTGTAGAAAAAGGTATCAATTTGCTAGAGGAAGGTTCTGACATGAGATAGAAAGGACAAACGTGATTTCGAAGCAGGAATTTTTTTCTTTTTAACATTTCTTCATGCTAAAAGGAGGATATCAAAGGTTTTCAGTGACTTTAAAGCACTGATCAAGAAGGAATCAAGAGTTTTTTTTCTATTATTATTGCAAAGTAATTTTTTTTTGTATATTTTTAATACATTGAATACATTATGAAGTCTTTAATTCTTTTATTTCTTAATCAGTACCTAAAGACACTAGTCAGAAGTCATGTATCAGTATAACAAAAAATGTATGTGAAATTGTGAGTCTCTTAAATTGTATACATGATTTATTTTGATTCTCAATATTTATAAATTAATTTATAATAAATGAAATTGTAAAATATGAGTTACATTAGTCATTAACCTTATTTTTTTTGTACAGTCACATATTTACTAATGTGACAAGTTAACTAATATGCCAGTGAACATTCTACGTGACTTTTACCAATTAAATCACATAAATAAACACAATTGAAGACAATAGTATGAATTTTATATATAAGTAAAATATTTGGCATATGCTAGCAATTTGAACCTATTAATAAATCATGTCAAGTCTAAAGCCAGTAGGTTGTCAACTTATTGCCCGTATCAACACGTCAGCTAACATGATATATTAGTGAAAACATGAAAGTAAAGTGATAAAAATGGAATGATAGACTCAATGACTCATATTTTACAATTTTAAAGACTAAAATATTGATTTCTAAATTTTAGAAATCAAATTGTTCCGGCACAACGAGGGTTTACCCTAACAAAAATGTGGCATGCAATATACAAGATTAATCTATATGACTAAATTTATTTTACAACATGATTACTAAGAAAAAAATTGAAAGGGTTGAGTGGGGGGTAAAGTCGCGAGGGAGAGCCCAAAAATTAGAGAGATCTAAATCCACCTGCTAAATAGGAAGTAAAATTGAAGGTTACAGGCCATATCTTAATCCAAGACTTTAACATACTGAGTTTATATGTCCTCCATTTATATTTTCTTTATTTAATTCGTTTTTAATTAGTGTGTAACTTTTATCACTCACATTTAAAATTTCATTTGAGACTATACTTAAGTGTTTGCATTAATTTGCTTTTATCAGTTTGTGTCTTATTTGGACTAATTAACACCAGTGAAAGAGGCCAAACAAACTTTTATCTTTCCTTTGTTGGCAAACTTGATTAATACTAACTACATAAGTAGAAAAATTTTGAACAGAATATTGATAGAGTTTAGTAGGATTTAAAAGTAATTGCTAAATAATTAAAATAATAGAGACAATTCATCCATCAAGCTCAATATCAATGCTAATTCATTATGATAAAATTTCTAGCAAAAAAATTTCTAATATATAATATTCTTTATTGATTGGCACTTATGCAGAATACCTAGATAAATATCTCAAGCACTCACAGTGGATTGGATTCCATTGATCCATTGTAGATTGCATGGAAAATGCTTTGATCCCCTTTGGAAAAGCACAGTTTCCACAAAACTGAGTCCCAAGACCGCATACTCCCTCAGTTCTGTTTTTTTTTCTTCTGCATTTGCATGGTCCCAACAGCCTCACTCACGTGTCACCATGTGTCAGGGTTTGATGTTGACTGACCTCTATTTATTCCATCTCCATTTCCTCCTCAATTTCCTCACACCAACTCCTTTCAAGGTTCAGCTCTTCTTGTAATCAATCACCTTCCCTTGTTCTTTTTACTTCCTTTTCTTCATGCTTTTTCTTTCAATTCAGAGTGTAAATGTGTAATAGTAACTGCTCCAGTAGTGCTTCTAGCTATTCAGACTTACTGAACTATCTGCATATTACTGAATTGTTAATACTATACTCTTATGCAGGAAAAATGGCTCTTCTTGGCTTTCTTCTTCTGGGGTTTATCTCTATGGTCTCATATGTAACTGGCTATGGATATGGTGGTTGGACCAATGCACATGCCACATTCTATGGTGGTGGTGATGCTTCTGGGACAATGGGTATGTAATGAATACCTGCACAAATATATGCTAACAAATAGTAAAAAGTTCATTTTGACCCCTGATGTTGTTTGAGTACTTCAATTTAGTATCTGAAATTAAGAACTTAATAATTTAGTCCCTAAAATTATAAAAGAAATGTTAGTCTATGTGGTGATATTTGTGGAAACTAACTTGAATTACAATAAGGACTAATATGAATCACATTTTGTAATTCCAGTGACTAAATTGTTAGTTCCTTAATTAAAGTGAACACTTCATGGACTAAAACGAGCATTCACTCCAAGTAGCTTAAGTTTGTGCTTGAGGTTCTGTACTTGCTTGGTTTTTGATAACTTGTGACACTTTTCTCAAATTGCAGGTGGGGCTTGTGGGTATGGAAACTTGTATAGCCAAGGTTATGGGACTAATACAGCAGCACTGAGCACTGCATTGTTCAATAATGGCTTGAGCTGTGGTGCATGTTTCGAAATCAAATGTGTAAATGATCCACAATGGTGTTTCTCTGGCTCCATTGTGGTCACAGCAACTAATTTCTGCCCACCTGGTGGCTGGTGTGACCCTCCCAATCACCATTTTGACCTGTCTCAACCTGTTTTCCAGCAAATCGCCCAATATAAAGCTGGTATTGTTCCTGTGGTTTACAGAAGGTAGTTTGGTGTTCTAATTCTTTGTCCTACCCATTTTGCCACAGGAAAAAAGATACTTGCACAAAACTTTATGAGGGGTGTGTGCAGTGCACACAGTTTAGACCTTTCATAAAAAGTTGGAATAGGATCATGGTGTTATCTAATTGAGATTAATTTCTAGCACTAACCCTCTAAAATAACTTTACATTTTAAACTAATATAGTTGTAAGAAATTATCAAATTATGATGGATAATTATCACATTGAATAGTTATTTGTCATCATTTGACAATTTCTTGCAATTTTATTGGCTAGCAGTGTAAACTTGTTTTAGACCATCAATATATGAAAATTAATCTTTATCTAATTAATGATTTAGACGAGAGTTTGTGAGTAATGTATAACAGTGACTACAATAAATTTGTGCAAGTATGTCACTCTTAAACTATACTTTTGGTCTTGAAGCTAACATGTTTTATTTCTTCATGGGTTTTTGTTTGAAGGGTGATGTGCAGGAGAAGAGGTGGAATTAGGTTCACCATCAATGGCCATTCTTACTTCAATTTAGTCCTAGTGACTAATGTTGGAGGTGCTGGTGATGTGCATTCAGTGGCCATCAAAGGTTCAAGAACTAGATGGCAAGCCATGTCAAGGAATTGGGGTCAAAATTGGCAGAGCAACTCTTACCTTAATGGACAGAGCCTTTCCTTTTCAATCACCACCAGTAACGGCCGCAGTGTGGTCTCATATAATGTTGCCCCTGCTAGTTGGTCCTTTGGACAGACTTACACTGGAAGGCAGTTCCCTTACTAACCAATCCTTTAATGGACCAACCATCCTTCTTCATAAAGTTCAGTAGCAGGGTGATAAGATTAAAAAGGGGTCGCAGAGGGACTGTTTTCATGATTTTAAACCGTGAGTCTTAGGTCACAATTACAAGACAACAATGTCACTATTACGTCAAGATAGTGTGACAAGGTTATAGTATAAAATTGCTAAGCTTTAGTTGAATAGTGTAGATGGGTAATATTGGGCCACAATGAAGATGGCTTAATATTGAGTGAAACTACATGTTTGTTCCTGAAAAATTCGCATCTTAATAGATTCGTCCATTAAATTAAACAGAGAAAAGAATAATTTGGTACCTTTACTTGGTGTACCATAGCCTTGAACCCTGAATCTAACCACATTCATGACAAGCTGGTGACTTACTCTCTTTACAAGACCCAATTGTATGTGCTTTGTGATAATTATAACTTTATTAAATTCAGACCCCAATTGTTGTTTCTTCTATTTCAGGGATAAATCTATTAGCAATTTTGCACACGAAGTTTTAATGCATGAATGGGGAGGAGTAAAGGGTGTTAAAATCTAACCTGAACTAATTTAAACTGTTAAATCAATTTAATCCAAACCAACCACATGGTGTGCATGTGGCACAGTTGGTAAGTGAGTTGTATTTCCTTAACCATCTCCACCCATTTGATCATTGGAGGAATGGAAATGGCGTCACATGTGGTAGAGTCACTCCATCTTGGGCCACGCAATACTCGAATATGGTTAGTCAATCTTTTGGTTCAATACAGGGAGACAAAAAGAAAAATTCAATCCAAACCAAAAACTGATCAAAATCGTAAAATTTTTTGAGTTGGATATTATTTTTTACAAACTACTTTGATTGGATCAAATTTCAAATCTAATTTATAAAATTTATCTAATTCAATACAAACCGCATAATATTATATAGTATATTTTTGTGTTTTTTTTTTATGCTTTGAAAATTACATTTTTGCATTGAGGTTTGAATCTAGGACCTTATACTTTATACCCAAATCCTTCACTACTAGACCAATCCTAGTGGCTTTATAATTTTTGTGTTTTTAATTTCATATCTTTACTATAATAAAATTAATTTATTACATAATTTTGTTCTTTATGTATCATTATCTTTTAAATAACATTTTATAAACATTAAATGTGTTGTTTTTTTTATCTTTATTTATTTATTTTATTGACTTACGTTACTTAAATTTTATTAAACTTCTAGCTAAAAATTTTATTTTATCAAAAACTGATTGATCAAATCGATTCAATTACATTCAAACCGACAAAAATTGGATTCGATTGGATTGGTTTTAAAATTTAAATCAAAGTGATTCAATCCAAATCATAATAAATTATATTTTTTTGGATCATATTGTTTTTCCTTTAAAATCGATATTTTACACGGTTGCTCAACAGTACTACGGTTAAACTCCACCTGCACACACACAGGAATAGAACTAAAGTAACAAAAAAAATTATATTTATGTAGCAATACTATAAAGTTTTATACACATTTATTTGTATCATATTCATTGTTTAAAAAGTTATATAAATAAAAAAATTAATTAAATAATAAAATAAAAATATTTTACACTCCCATTGTATAAAATTAGACTGGAAAATGGAGGTTTTCTCTATTCGAGAGTAGATTTCATAGTTTTCTCATTGCAAAAAATTAAACTGAAAAATGGAGATTTTCTCTATTCGAAAGTAGGTTACATGGTTAATTAGTAGTGGGGTTTCATGTGCCATGATCCAATTTGAGGAAGTCATTTGAAGATCCTCTTGCAAATGGGAATCGGGCATTATTATTTATTGGGAAAGATTAACTTTAAACAGAATATTTTGAATTATGTTCTTGTAGTGTACTATTTTTGGTCAGGAAAAGGAAAAGAACACAACCTAATTGGCTAGATTAGTCTGCAAAATGCCAGAGAGCTACCCTCTAGGACTACTCTATCTTAAAGGACCCAAGCTGAACTTGCACCTTCGCCACATGGTCGCCGCGATTAGCCATCTTAGGGACCAAATCGAAGTGGACACACCAAGCTCACAAAACCATGCATGTATACGCAAGAACAGCCCATGGTCCAAATGATGGGAGAAATCTGCCCAAACATAGCCAAAAAAGCCTCCAAGCAATCTATATCAACATACACAATACGATAGCCAATATCCCAAGCTAGGGAGAAACCATTCCAAACAGCTTCCAACTCCACCTGAAGAACCCACATCTCATCAATAGACCCCGAGCAAGCAGCCACCCACTCCCCCAGAGTCCCAAATTATGCACTTGAAGCCCACCAACCCCCTCTTCCATAAAACATTACCATCCACATTCAACTTAATAGCACCAGGAGGAGGAGGATGCCAAATTGACTAGCCTCATCTGCCAGGAGTCGAGCCCAGGAGGCCACCATAGGAACAGGCTAGGGAACCTCCTGAAAGTATCTTGGTTGCAACTCCGCCAAGTCCACCAAAGAGTAGCCACAAAAAGAACACCATGAGCTCCAAGAGCACCAGATTTCACCCAAACAACTAAATCATTAGCCTTAAAATGAGAAAACAAATGCGTCCCTACTTTATCCCAAATGGAACGACTCTTGAAACAGTCACGCAAGCAACACAAACAACGTGAGCAGGCACTGTCGCCCATGCACCGATGAAAATGAAAGGAGTTGGTAGGCAGGCAGCCATGGATGCTTAACGAAACCAGGACATTGATCTTCTCTGGGCCCTTCATCTTCCAAATCCAGCTCCAATTAAGGCTAGAATCCCAAGGGAAGGACCGGAGCAGCAAAGATACGCACTTGTAGAAAAAATGCCACTCCCAACAAATTGCCAAAACCACTCACCCGAGAAGAAGGCGACTAACATTCAGAAACTCTTGCACTAAATTCCGAAGCTGAGTCGGAACAGAGATAGAGGGACGAAGTACTCTAAACACCATCATTCCACAAATCCCCCATGGTGAGATGCATATCCAAGATATGCACATAGCCAACAAGATCACACAATCTATCACCAGGAAAGGAAGGGTCATACCGTAGTGACATATTACAATCCACCCCCCATATAAACCCCTCTTGGAGCTCATGGGCAGCATAGACAATAGCCTACCAAGTGGGAGAGGAGGTAGTTGGGTGGTCCATCGAGAGCAAGTTAGTACCAATACTGGACAAATACTTATGGGAAAGCACGTGGGCCCAAAGACTTTCACTTTCAGTCAAGAGTTTCCAAGCAAGCTTACCAAGGAGTGAAACGTTCACACATCTAGCTTCTCTTACGCCTAACCCACCATACCCTTTTTGCATAATAAGGGTTTGCTAGTTGACCAAGCTAAAGCTCCTAGTATTGCGGCTACTATTCCAGATAAAATGGCAAGTTTTGTTGTCAATGGCGTTACAGAACCCAATGGGAAAAGCTATACCTGCATTTGATGCATAGGAATAGACGCAATTATCTGTTAAGTTTTTTTAAAGTATTTCTATATTTCTACTATCAAGATAATATTAATTTTTTTCCTAATAATAGCCTCAATATAATTGTGTTAATTGATGTAGTACTCCCTTATTTTCACTTCATTCGTCTATTTTTTTTTGGTTTTTTTTTGTTGCAAAACATTTGTCCATTTCTTATAACAAGAAGACTTAATTTTTTTTGTTTCCAATACTATCTCTAATGTAACTAATTATGTTTGCTTTAATCATGTAAATTTATATATTAATAGTGATAATATGATTCACTCATACATCTTTTTACCATTATCAAGATACATTTATCATTTTCTTAATCTATATTTTTTTTTGGAGAGATAGAGTGAAAATAAAGAAGGAACTTCTATTAATTACGTTACTGAAAATAACCAGGGATATTAGTTGTCTAATTATACAATTTTGTATCAATTATTAAAATCAATTTATTGCTTTTATTTCCATGTGTTGAAATTTTTTTATAAATAAATTGAAATGGAGAGAATAATTAGTTTTTTTTATTACTATCTTTGTTCTCTAATAAATATCCATTTTCATTTATGCACACATATTAAGGAAATGATTAGATAAATTTAAAATTAGATAAGTTTAAGTGTATTTTACAACACTACCTTTGTCATATACTTTAACACTTTCTCTCGTATTTAATCTATCTACTAACTCGATCAAGAGAAAAAAAAATAATGTTGTCTAGAATTCTTAAAAGCATAGTTTTAAAACTCTAACTAGACCGGTAGTCTGACCATGAACCAGTGAATCGGCCAGCCAGCGCAGTAATATAATGGATCGGACATGCACAAGAACAGTTACAAACCGACTTGGCTCGACGGTTTTACACAAAAATTAGCCACTTGGTGAACCGCCCTTCGCATTCGTTAGCCATCTCAGAAGAAAAAGAAAAAATGGATTGTGCTCTGCTACCACCATACCCGCCGTTGCGCCATCACGTGCCATGCCATTGTTGTGCTCTCGTCGTGGACGGTGCTGCTATAAGGAAGGGCTTGAATAAGAGAGGAGCTTAAGAGAGAGAGAGATGGAAAATGAGAAAAAGAAAGAGAAAGAGAAAAGTGAGCCAGTGAACAACTGAATGATGAATAAGAAAAAGGAAAAGGATCTTGTATGTTGCGTGGCTGAGAGAGTGTTGGTGAGTGAGAGAGAGGTAATGGCTTAAATATTAAGGTTTTTGTGGGTCATGCATTTTTTGGGTTGTCCTTCATATTGTAATTGGGACATGGGCCAAACAAAAATAATATTATGGATCATAACAATTAACAGTAATCCACGATAATAATATCAAGACCAAGAAAAAAAAGCCACAATAATAATAAAACAGATACATAACGGCCTAATTGCTTTTGGATTGCTTTTTATGATTCTTTTGGATTGCTTTTACTAATTCTTTTTGGTTTTTTTTTTTCAGTTAGGGATTGCTTTTACTTTATTGTTTTTTATTTTGGTAATTGTAGATAATTTTATTTTTTGTTAGATCTTGACTTTCTTTTCAGTGGGATTTTCTATAAACAAATTTTTATTATATATATATATATATATATATAAGTATATGAATTTTTAAAATGTTAAATTATTAATTAATTATGTTATTTTATTATATTTATTTAAATTTTAATAGATTTGTTATATATCTATTTAATTACATTTGGTTCGACCGTTAACCCGTGACCCACCCTTGAACCACTTACCCAGGACCTAACTTGAGTCAATTGCCAAGCCGAATTTTAAAAGGACAGATAATAGTAGAAAAATAAAATTTTATAAATAGACACTTATTAGAGAACGGAGATATTATTCAATGAGAATGTCAAAGCTGCATTTATGTAATAACTACTAATTAACTGCCTTACTTTGCATACTAAAAATGCATTGCAAAAAGACATTGTTGAAGTCTAAAAGTCGTAGCCTACCCTGCAAGGTTACAACATGGATATATGATTTTACTCCCTCCCTTTTAAAATATCAATCAATTTAGAACAAATAAATACATTAGAAAAGATAATAAATAATTTTAGTAATAAAGTAAAATACAGTGAAAAGACTAATATATCTCTACGTATTAATTAATATAGCACAATATTCAAGACTAATATTACATTTAATGCTTTGAAAATATGAAATTAATTAGGGGTGGTATTGAAAGAAAAAAATTAATATTTTATTAAAAAATAAAATTGATAGAAATTTTGAAATATAAAGTTGTCTGAAAGGTAGCATTTGTTTACCGTCCTGGAGGAAATATAGGGACAATAGAGATAGTGGAGACGGGAGAGATAAGAAATATGTCTCTGGATCATGTTTAATTGTGGAGTAAAAGACATGATAACTGTCTCTTGTATTTTGTTTGGCAACATGAGGATAATACAACAAATACATGATAAAAGATATATGTACGTTTGCCAAACCGTCGTTGACTAACCATTGACCAATGCCTGCCACCATTGACCGTGTTGACCGCGTTGGCTGGTCGTTGACGGGCCATTGACCGGAGGTGGCCAGGAGCTGATCGTCGGAGGTAAGGGTATTATTATGAAAAGAATATATTAAATTTCTATCTCTGTATCTTGTCCCCATTGTCCCGACTTTTTAGAGGGCAAAATATAGAAAATTTTTGCCTCAAGTGATAGAAATTTTTTTTGTCCCTATACCCCGTGTCCACCACCAAACATCCTTCTGTCCCCACTATCCCTATATTTTCTGTCCTAGGACAATAAACAAATGCTACTAGGTTGTACATATATTTTAAAATAGAGAAAGTAATAAATTTTCAAATGAGAATATACTTTAGATAATACTTTATCCATATCACTTTATCTATCAATTTTTAATTTTTAATTTTTAATTTTTTTCTATCTACAATATTAAAGAAGTATTAATTATATTAATAGGAATATATTTATCTTAGTATGGATAATCTTAGCTACTTACACAACTTTAAAGGGGTGTTTGGTAGGTATAATGTTGTTACATTCTTAGAAATCTAACTAAAAGAATGAAATACTAGACTCACATTTTGGTCTAAGGTTTAAAAAAACATTTTCAGATAGGTTGTATTCTTGAAAATAAAAATTGGCATATATTCATTCCTACCTTGCACATGAAAATGTAAGATTCACATGAGAAAGGAACATTTATACAAAGTAAAATGACCAATTGTCCTAAATTCTAAATCACCACCATTGTCGTTCTAACATTGCTACCATTACTAGACCATTGTGGTCAATGCCAAACAACTGCCACCAATGTAAGACATATGACGGCTTGCCACGTCGAACCACCATCATCACTGATGCCGGACCACTACCATCGGACAATCACCATCGCCATCACCAAACCACCGCCGCCAGGACTACTACTCCATTTAAATTGAACACGACGTTGGTCACTTGACCATTGTTTCCTTCATTGAACCAATGCCATCCACACTAGACTACCATCGTTCGTTGCTAGAACATCGCCACCTTTTGCCATTGTCAGACCATCGCCTCCTGTTGCCATATCATCGCCACTGAAACCACTACCACCACTAGACCACCTCCATGACCGATGTCATTAAACCACCACCGCCATTTGCTAAACATTGATGCTAATTGCCGACCACCACTCCTTGTCACTAGACCATATCTATCATGGTTATTAAACTCTCAAATTAACTCTTAAACTTTTACGAGTTTAGGTCCCCAAATTGAGTTAACTCGCTTGAAAAGTTGAATCTGAGTAAACTCGAGTAAACTCAGTGAACTAGTTAAACCTTATAAACTCGAGTGAACTTACAAGTTTACGCTTTTAGTTAAAACTTGGTCTTTTAAGTAACAAAACATGGAATTTCACAATAAGTACTTGTAATTAGAACTTCCAAAATTGAAGTTATGATGTATTGACTTACGTTATTTTGATTCTTCGCATCCTAAAATCTTATCCGTTATATCTTTTAAGATTTTGATTTGTATTTTATATTTTATGACTTTTATTTGCTTTGTTATGATATAGCAACTAAATTTTTTATATATTTTTGCTTTATCATAAATTTATTTTATTGTAATTAGATGTTATAAATAATTTCTAATATTGATTTTAAAATAAGTAAACCCATATTATCTCGACTCCACGAGTTTAGGTAAGCTCTCGAGTTTGATAACCTTGATATCCATCCACATGAGACTATGTTGCCTGTTGTTGGACCATTGTCATTGGTCACTACTATTTAGTTTGGGTAATTTTGGAAAAATACTCAATATTCCCAAGAATGTTAATGTGAGCTTAACACTAATGATTTATTCCTAGGTGCAATTTACAAAATTCTTAAGATTTCATTCTATGTACCAAACACACCTAAGCATCTTGTCTAAAAATGTGATTTCGGATAATAGCATTCCTTCCGAGGAATGAAAACTTAATCAGTCTAGCACACACCCTCTAGGTGCATTTTATCCCTGAGCTAGCTTTAAACAAGTGTAATTGACACTTCAAAGTTTATTCAAGGATCTAATAAACCCTCACTTTTTTTGTAGGAAAAAAATTTTAGGTAGGTTGTGTACATAAACTCTTTTATATCAATGAATTAAGTGATAATGTGATATTGTATTTTCTCTTATTGTTTGTTCCTTATATGGTATCAAGAGATCATTGAATTTCACATTTTTCATGTGCACTCTTGTTTGTTCCTTCTCTTCTCTAGTGTTCTTCTTTCTTCATGGCAAACATGACATTATTCATAAAATGGATGTGAATTAATCTAATCCTTACTTCTTGAAGTATTTTTGTTAGAAACCAAGAATAGGAAAATAAAGAACACATAAATTGGCTGAATAATTTGTATAATTGTATAGTCTGATATATGTTTCGAAACAAACAAGAGGTGCCTATATATAGGCCTATAACAATAAATATAGAGAATAAAGAATAAAGATCTTAGTCATACAAATCCTGATACAATATATAATAATATCTAATCAAATCATATCATAATATTTCCCTGAAACTCAAATGAGTGGTGGACAAACCAGCTTGAGTTTGTAAAGCAGAGCATGAAAGCAACCAGGATGATTGAACAAATTAACAAGTTGATCAAGAGTTCCAGTGGGCAAGAGATAAAGAGCACCACAAAGAATGTGTTGGAAAATGAAATGATAGTCAATCTCAATATGATTAGTGAGTTCATGGAAGATATCGTTATGTGGAATATGAAAAGAACTCTGGTTGTCACAGGATAGATTAGTAGGGGGGCTGAGTGATACCTAGATCATCAAGGAGCCAACAAATCCAAAGAACCTTAGAAGTAGTGTTAGCAAGAGTCTGATACTTAGCTTCAACACTAGAGCGAGCAACCAAAGTCCGTTTCTTAAGTGCCAAGAGATAAGAGAGTCTCCAAGAAAGATACACTAGCCAGTGGTAGAGCAATGGTCAATGGGATCTCCACCCAGATCAGCATCAAAGTAAACTCGAAGAACTAGGAAAAACGAGAGAAGTGAAGTCCATGGAATAATGTTCCTTTAACATAATGAAGGGTGCGAAGAACAACAATATAGTGAGTAGAGCATAAAAAAGACATTAATTAACCAAACAAGTGAACAACATAGGAAATCTCAAGCAGCGTAATTGTCAAATAGATCAAGCTCCTAGTAACTATCTGAGAGAGTAGGATTATCAAGATGGTGCCATCCATAGGAGTGAAGCGCACACTAGGCTCAAGAGGTGTGGATTATGTGTGGCTATCTATGAGACTAGCTTTGGAGATAAGATTCGAAGCATACTTGGCCTAAGATAAATAGAGGCCATCATAGAGGAGAGAACTTCAAGACCGAAGAAATAATTCATAGGACTAAGATCCTTCATCTCACATTGACGCTAGGAATCCTTAAGGTTTGTGATGCTAGAGGTGTCATTGCCAATAATGATTGTAACCCCATAGAACTCATTTTTATGTGCTCGAGTCAGATAAAAATTTATACTAAGGAATCATATCCTATTTCATGAGCTTTTCAATATTAGACATAAATGTTGCTAAAAATTCTAATGAAAATTCGGCATGGTAACATCATAGATACCATGCCTCCTGGAAGAATAGAAAATCATAAAAGAATAACCAGTCATCCATACCTCAGTACTATTTGAAAATACAATATATTAATATCTCACATATCATCATCATGAGGCATACAGTGCAGTCAAATCCACAACATAAAACATATTAATGTAATATCAAAAGATAAGTGGCCTCATGTGTCAAAATAACTAAGAGTACACTAAGTCATAACTTAGGCCACAAAATACAAAACATAGAAGGAGTAAGGGGTCTTATAATCCAAATACAAAAAAAGATCCAAGTATCAAACTCCAGAATAAAAATGACATATAATTCCATAAGCATAAAGCAAAATAACTCGAAGATTTCGAAATATCAAATCAGATAAAATGATATAGCACAATCTCCAAGTAAAGCAAAGCAACAATACTCTAGTAGCCAAGTCTCTACATCAGGATCTACCTTCATCTAGAGATGATATGGAAAAAGGGAAAAAAGGTGAGAAATCAATTGAAATCTCAATAGGGGCATATGCAAATAACTTGACATCATAACCATCTCTTGTCTACCTTGGTTTTCTTTGAAATCATTAGTATACAATCATGAGATTCAAATTTTTTGTTTTGGATTTCGCAACCATTTTTTAAAAGGTAGAGGTGTCTTTTAGCATGGTCTTGGCATGAGATGCATATGCATGCATTTAAGAACTTTACTACTATAATTAAATAGCCATGCATGCATGGAAAAAGGACTAGGCTTATTTATTAAATGTCACAAGCATGCATAAATGGCTATCCTAGTGCAAGTCATCAAGTATATTATAGTCAAAGTCTTTTCTTTGGTTCTACCCAATAATTTTCGTGTTTCTATCCGTTTCTATAGATCTTACTGTTCATTCCTTCGTTTAATCTTGGTTTAAATCCTTTAAAAGCTATGAGCTCATGCTTAACCAATTGTCATTGATTCCTTAATACGAACTAACAGAAACCCTTATGTGCATTATAAAGAAAGTTAATGCCTAGTCATCACTTGGTCCTCAAAAGGATTCATGTTGAACCTCTTTATCAACATAATTCGACCCTCAATCTTTATGTCTTAATTATAATTCCTTATCCTTAGTTTTTCCTCTTTCCTCAAAGTCATTATTTTTCTCATAAGCAATGCAAGCATAATTCCAATAATGAATTCTAAAATCCTTTTATTTAAAATAAGAAAAATCACAACAACTCAACGGGTAAGCATAAATATTAGTAACCAATTATCCATTATGCCAAGACCAAAATGCTACCATATGATAAATCAAAACTCATCCAAACTTTCCCTTTTCACTTCCAACAAAAAGAATATTGTCTTAACTAGAGCTTCATTACTCAAGAATAATAAATTCATAAAAGGGAATATAACCTTAACAAATTCTTAGTTTCATTTAGACATTTAATCAAACAAATAGCATGTATAATGAGCAATTTTCATGTGTGAGGTTGCTCACCAGGCAAAACACCACCAAAACTCATATTTCTAAGTTTTTATACATTAAAAACAAAAGATTACATATATATAGATCAAACACTTAATTTTTATAAAAATCCAACCCAAAGCATTACAAAAACATGATTAAGTGGACCTATTCAACACATAACCAAATTTACATATTTATGCATATAGCTTCCAAGATTACCTCATTAACATAGGTTTATACTTTTGTAAATATTATTTTTGCATTAAACCAACTACCCATCCAACAAATATACAAAAGCTCAACCCCAAACAACCTTTACTTTCATTTAGACATTTTATCAAACACATGGCATGCATATTTACTCATTTTCGTGCATCATAAAACAAAGGTGTGTATATATATATACACACACGTCCAACATTCAAATTTTCTCATAATCTCACCCAAAACTCAATCAAAGCATGATGTAAAATAGCCCCCAATTACCAAACCGGAAATACATCATGGGAAGTTAAACAAAGATTATTCTCCAACAACATTCCAACATTACAAATTTCAATCATAGGATTTATTTGAAACATTTATCAAGACTCATAACAACCGAACAACA
This sequence comes from Dalbergia oliveri, assembly GCA_030441495.1. Taxonomy (NCBI): domain Eukaryota; kingdom Viridiplantae; phylum Streptophyta; class Magnoliopsida; order Fabales; family Fabaceae; genus Dalbergia; species Dalbergia oliveri. The sequence continues at coordinate 14,057,412 of JAMLFY010000010.1, forward strand.
TCCATATCAAGCATAAACATTAGAGCTCTAAAGTTTAACAAAAACAAAAGAGAGACAAAGAAACCCCTACCAACTATGAAGAATGGAGAAGATTAAGCACAAAGCTCTCACAAGTTGAATGGAGGAGAAAATCTTCTCCTCCTAGCTCCAAAATGGCAGCGTATTAGGGATTCAATAGGGGAGGGAAGTGAGCTTTTGAGATGTGAAAATGGAGAGGTGGTGTGATGTTTGGTGGGGGAAGGATTGGTGAGTTTGTGTCTTGGAGAGATGGTGGTGAATGAAGAAGGTGAAGGGAAAGAAAAGGAAAAGAAGATGGAGAAATGGAAGAAGGAAAGGAACAAGGAAAAAAAAATGAAATTGTGAAGTGTATGTGTGTGCACACACCATAAGTGGGAAGGGAGAAATGGGGTTTGGGTTTTCATTTTTTTTTTTTTTGTGAGTGTGGGTGTGTGTGAGAAGGGTAATTTGATAATTAGGTGTATGCAAATAAGGATAGCCTAGGGATTTCACACATAAATCAATAAAATAAACATGAAATACCCATTAAAATATTATTTTTACACACCTCTAATTCCAAACAAAGATTATTTAATTAATCCATTTTGGAGTTTAAATTTCAAAAGGAAACACATGGAGGGAAACCAATTTTTTGAGATGCTAAATTACATTAATTATGAATGACCAATTATCCATCCGCTAACCAAAGTAATTAGTGCATAGAAATTGGGCGTTACAATGATCATGTCATTGACATAAAGTAATGACAACATGGTGCAATGATCAATCCGACAAATAATGAAAGCAGAGTCATGAGGATTGGATGAGAACCCAAGTTGACCAATAATGGAGCTAAACTTGCCAAACCATGCACGAGGAGCTTGCTTAAGGTCATCCAAGGCCTTATGGAGGAGACAAACTTTGTTCAGGGGACAAGTGTAACCAGGAAGTGGTTGCATATAGATTTCTTCGATCTAATCACCATTGAGAAAAACATTATTCACATCCATCTGAGTAAAAGTCCATTTTTGAGTGGCTGTAATAGGAAGAAGAGCTCAACAGAATGCGATACGCAATAGGAGCAAATGTCTCTTCATAATCAATACCACACTCCTGAGTAAAACCCTTAGCAACCAAACGAGCCTTGTATTGCTCAATAGACCTGTAAGAGTGAGTCTTAATCTTGTATACCCACTTGTATTCCATAAGTGTCTTATTAGAAAGAGGATTAACCAAGTCCAATTATGAGTCTTCTCTAATACCTGTAACTATTTCTACATAGCATGCTGCCAATAGGGTCTGGGGAGGCTCTTTATAGGACTGTGGTTCATGTAAGTAAAGCATGGTAGAAAAATAATGGTAATCATGAAGATAAGCAGGAGGTTCTGCCGTAATTGGATGCTCAACGGAGGAAGGGCAACAGGTGTAAATCTACATCTAGAATTAAATCATTAGGAACTGTCAAAGCATCAGAAGAAATTGAGCTCAGCAGAGGAAGATGCATCAATATCACTATGAAAAATATTATTACTAGGGTCAATAAAGAAAGGATTCGGGTGGAAGGAATGGATTTGAAGAAAGATAGAGACGAAAACTTGTGATGTTCCAGAAGGCAATGACGTGAGACACGAATGCACTAAGAGATAGGATCCTAACAATGGTAACCTTTATGCTCTATCCCATACCCAAGAAAACAAGAGATAGACATGGGGTTTTAGCTCAGTATACTTATGGGGTTGAAGGAGTACAAAACATGCACAACCAAAAACCTTGAGAGAACTTGGAGGAGTATGATATAAACGCTCAAAGGGAGAAACATTACTGAGGATAAAGGATGGAAGACGATTGATGGTGTACAATAGTGAGCGTAGCTTTACCCTAAGCATGCTCAGGGCAAGAGAAAGAGACAAGCATAACATGAACAGAGTCAAGAATGTGATTATGTTTGCACTCGGCACAACCATTTTGTTAAGAGGTACTCAAACAAGAAAATTCAAATAAGGTTCCCTAATTAGCAAGAAAATTCAAAAGCTTTGAACCACGGTATTCCATGCCATTATCATCATGAAAAAATTAATTACCTTAGAAAATTGTGTTTTGATCATTTTGGCAAAGTTATCAATATAAATTTGAGGCCACTCATGATGAATTTTCATTAAATATATCCAAGTAAACCAAGAATAATCATCAATGAAAATGACAAAATATAGTGATCTACCCATTGCAAGAATTAGAGCCGACCCCATAACATCAGAATGCATGAGATCAAAGGGCAAATTGGATATAAAAGTGCTTTTAGGAAAGGACAAGGTTGGTTGTTTAGCAATTTGACAAGAAACACAATGAAGGGACTCGTCCTGACCAATCCTAAGGTTCCTTTAAAGATAAGGGGACGCATTTCCTAATGTGCTATGAGCGAGATACTGATGCCAAAGTTAGAGAGAGGATTATGGGGGAAGAAATGCAATGGTTCTTTGAAGGAGGAATATGAAGTTCAGTGAGGTCAAACATTCTTCCAACCTTCCTTCCAGTCTCAATGATTCGTTTTTGTGGATACTATACATGACAACTAGAAGAAGAGAAATTGATGTCATAACCAAGATCACATAATTGACCCACAAATATAAGGTTGAAATTTTACTTGAGAATATGGTATGTGTTGGGTATGGTAAGGTTAAATAAGGAGATGGTGCCTATAAAGCTTATGTGCATAAGAGATCTATCAACATTACGTATAGGAGGTGTAGAACGAGTGATAGACATAGAAGAAAATATGGTGGACAAAGAGGTCATGCATGCGGCTAGAGCAAGTAGATTACAATACCATTTGGTGTTACTTGGGGTGGAAGATAAAGCAGCGTGAGTATTACCTGGAAGCGGAAAGGAGTTAAAGAAGTTGTTTAAGGTGGGACTCGACAGTACTAGTAGTCAACGCATCATTGGCAGTAGCAACAATAGTCGTCATAGGCATGAATGGATTGGAACGAGGTTGAAACCCTCCTAATTAAACCTTGAAGTACGAGTAAGATAATACGTAATTAAGTATCCTAGCAATTTACAATAATAACAAATTCTAGGATCCATCACAAAATCAAAAAGTGCACTGTTGGAGTAGAATTTGCAAAAATAATGCTTAAAAATGGAAAGATATCACCAAAAGACTTGGGTAAAGGGTCTCTTGCATGTCACGTCTACAGTGCCATGTCAGCATAGAGAATACCACGTGGATGACACGTCAGCAATCTTAGCCACGTCAAAAGAAGGGTCAAAGCAGAGACTCAACATGGGTCAAAGGTGGGTCAAACACTGGGTTGCGAGTTACGGGTTGTCTGATCTGATGCTGTAGATATGGTTTGGCACATGACTTACCTACTGAGATGTCAATCTATGCATGAGGGTGCATGGCTACAAGGATAGCAGTGATCTTTGGTGGTCCCGAATCAGTGCGAGGCGTCGAAGACAGTGGTGTAGGTAGTGTTGTAGTCGGAGCACAAGAGAGGTTTAATCACAGACAACAATTGGAAGAATAATTGAACCAACACTAGAAAGGAAACTCTTGAATGGAACAAGGTTATAAACTCTCGAAATGAAAACTCAAGGAATAGGACCAAGAACCTAAGCTCTTAATACCATGTTAGAAACAAAGAACCGCAAAATAAAGAACATAGAAATTGGCTGAATAATCAATATAATTGTATAGTCTGATATATGTTTATGTACAAACAAGAGGTGCCTATGTATTGGCCTAGAGCAATAAATACAGAGAATAAAGAATAAATTAACCTAACTAATCCTGGTATGATACAAATCCTAATTCAGTACCTAGTAATATCTAAACAAATCATATCATAATAATTCTGCTTGCCCTTGCTTTTCTTGGTCTTTCAAGCCCTTGTTGGTTGCAATTTTCATACTTGGAAGAGATTGATGGAAATGGGCTTGAATGCTAAGAATAAGCTTGATTTGCAATGACTTAATTCTAGGATATGTTTAGATGTTGAAATTAGAATTATAATATAGAATTTTAATTCCAATTTCAATTTGTTTAGAATTGAAAAGAATTAAAATTGACTTAAAATTTTAAATTTTATATTTGGATTTACTAAAGAAATGTGACATTAAGTATAATTCTAAATTTTAGTTCTAGTTTAATTTTATAAATGTGTGATTCAAAATTGAAAAATAATAAAAATATTAATACAATAATAGCTTCTTTTTTTTGGTCTTTCTAGGGTGCCTAGCGCTAGATAAAGTGACTAATCCCCTAGCATATTGTAGGCTCATTTAGGAGGGTAGACCTCCACATGTTTTAAGGTTGCTATATTCCCAAGGCGAGAATTGAACCATCGACACACTAGTGAAGGAAAAAAAGAGCCCTTATCACCTCATCCCAGCTTGTGATTAATTACAACTTTATTTATATTATAGTAATACTTCAATTGTGATTTTTATAAAAGCTATTTACATATTACACTAAATGGCCTCTCGAAGATATACGTGATATGTGTTTAGTTTTGAAAGATTTTTTACATAAATTTAGTCTCTTAAAAATACACGTGATATCAATTTAGTTTCTAAAGATTTTTTATATCAATTTAGTACCTAAAAAATAAATCTAATATCACTTTATTTTTTGATAGATGAATGTGACACCAGATAAGTTCATCAATTAATATAAAAGGGGAACAAATAGATGTCATATATACATTTAGGGGACCAAAATAATGTCACATTTATCTTGTAAGAACAAAACTAATGTCACGTATATCTTTTCAGGACTAAATTGATATTAAAATTTTTTTTAGGGACTAAATTGATATGATGTGTATCTTTGAGAGTTCAGATTGGCAATTTAGTTTATATTATATATAAATCAGTAAATTATAATATAAAAGTTTTATATTTTTATAAAATTAATAAAGATTATAGTTTTTCATAAAAATATTAAATTGTGATATAAATATGATTGTTAGCAAATAAATGAGAAAGAGAAAAACCATATAAATTTTAATGGGGAGAATTGGATAATGAAATTATAATTCAGATTTTATATAGTATTCAAAACATGAAAAATTAGAATTAGACTATGAAATTTGAAAATCAAACTCTAGTTCTATACTCAATTCTAGATGTCAAATGGGACAACAGCCAACTTTGAGGCCTAAATTACACTAGTTCAAGTAAATTATTGATATAACATAAAATTAAAGTAAATAAACTATATATATTTGAACCTTTTTATGATAACGATAACAATATTATCAAAAAATGATAACGATAATCATCTAAGTTTAGCCTTATTTTGATATTAGTGCGGTAGCGAAATTTTTTCAGAATTATGTATTGAATATAAAAGCTATTCATACACTACAAATATTATATATACTTTCCGATTTAATTCTATGTTGCTCATAATTCGTTACTCAATGTTTTCTTTTTCCTTTTTGTCTTTTATTGCTTCGTAAAAACAACAAAAGCATGCATAAAAGGGGACCTCCAATTTGAACCAAAAAAGGGGGACCTCCACATGAAATGGGAAAACAATGAATTCCGTTTGATTGAAATGTCTAGTAAAGAACATGCTTGCGTGTTGATATAAAAGTAGAGAAAATTAATAAATACCAAAATTACTTATATTTCTTATAAAATGTCAATGAATATTGATTTAATTAATAATATCGCCAAACCACGCATATAAACTAAAATGTGTTGAATTTATTTTTTGTTATTATTAGTTTTTTGTTATTTTTTGATAAATCATCTCTCTAAGTGGTACCACAAAGCATTGCAAAAATTTGCAACATACCCTAACACTAAACTCATCTCCCCTAAACTTTTTAATCTAAATATTGTAACACAATAATCTAAACATAAGTTTAGACTTAAATACTTTTTGTCCCGAAAATATATCATTTTTGGCTTTACTCCCTTAAAATAATTTTATTTGATGTAAGTTCCATTTTTTAAAAGTAAGCGTGAATTATATTTACAGTACTTAATTTATATATTTTTTTATCTCAATGACTAAGGTTACTTATGCTAGTTTTTGAAAAAAGAAGAGTTTAAACCAATTCTTTTATGAGCCCAGATAAAAAATTATATTTTTAAGAACGAAGAACATGTTCAAACTTCGAATTTATGTTAGAATTTTGTATAATGGATGCCTAATATTAAATTAAGGCTGCTAATTGTATCCATTTAGTTGTAACTTTAATAGGATCGGAATTATATCATGCTATTCTCTAACATTGTCCTATTCTGATTTTTGAGCAATTCTTAGGTGATAGTAGGGTAAGATAAAATATTTACTCTTTTTTTTAGGAATTGAAAATTAACTATTGGATCAAAAATATATAACTGAGCAATAGGAATTGACAAAATTTATATATTAATTAATAAATTAATCAGGAATAAATATTATTATTTTATACACCGTGGTATTTCAAATTTTCCGTAAATATTTAATACGCATGTTAATTAATAACAGGAAGATTACGTTTCCTTTCAACATACGTGCTGTGGTTCAGCACGTGGCTGGAGCTCAAGTTTTGTCTGGATAATGCAAGACGAGCCACGAGGGATGTACCTCTCATGAGTCCAAACTCCAATGGATCGAAACTTAAGTCGACTTAGTTTTGGAAAATGTAATTTTTGCTTTATATATTGCTAATACTTTATTTGTTTAAATAAACAAGCATTATTTTCCCTTAAACGAATCTTTAAATTCGAATCTTATGAATATAAAAATCTACCGATTAAATTTAAATTGTTTATAACTTTTTACCACATTACAAAAATCCCACAAATCACGCACCTTAGCACATCATTCTTTTAATTAATTATGCATCAATCAACATTAGTCTATGTCAACATTCATTACTCGTGAAAGATTCTCGAAATAAATAAGCAAGATTTTTTTCCTTGAAACATGAAGGAATCAAGGAAATGGTACACATCAAAGTCACCTTGTACATTGCACCTTAACGCAGCAAGCTAGCTGTGTGCCAATTTTATGACTATTAGTGAATTGACTTGATATTTTTTTTTTTTGCAATTTTTATAATTTTTTAATTTATTTTTATAACTTCCTCCAATTCTCTATACATCAAAATATTTTAGAAAATAAAAATTTTAAATATTAAAAAATAATTAAAAAGGACTCCTTTTATAAAATAAATGTCACTAGTCTAATGCGTTGGGCACTAAGCGGTGGTTGAGAAGTCATCGTGTTCTATCACTTATTTCGTGCAGGGTAATAAGAGTCGATGGATTTAAGGTAGCATTTATTTACTATTTTTGAAGATGAAAATATAGAGATATTTGAGACACAAACCTATTTAGTTTGATGAAATAGACAAAAAAATTTCTATTCCAGGATCAGAAAAACACAATTTCTATACCCTCCAAATTGGACTATATTAAAAAATAAATTTAATATTTTTATCTTTCAATAATATCCTTATATATATTTATTATTTACATCTCTATCTCACTCTCTAGCCTGCCTTATTTTCGTCCAGAACACTAAACATACATTACCTAAGTGATATGAGTGCACAAATAGAGCAGCAGGAAGATCCATTGCTGTGATTTGCCCGGAAAGAAAGGGTTCCCTGACCCTATTGCCTCAAATGACTGTAATGGATAACATAGTGACATTTAGGTTACATCACATGAGTGATTGTGGACCACTTATACTTTTTGAGAAATGATGGGTGTAAATAAATGAATCTTGAAAGTCCCCACATAAAAAGAAATGAGTGATCGATGGAGAAATTTTGAAGGGTTCGGTTAAAAAAAAACGAGTTGTAGTCTGAAAAAAAGAATTAAGATTCGAATCTAGACAATATAGACATAGTTATGGATAAGGTTTTTCACTTGTCGTAATATTTGAGGGATTAGTATCATAACAATCCCTGTAAAAATATATTAGTCAATGTATAAAAATATAAGATGTCCCCGAGAATGTGCGTCTTGTTATAATATGAGCACAGCCGATATATATATATATATATGTATGCACGCACACATGTGCTTTAATATATGTCCAATGTATGTTTTGAAATGGATAATGAGACATAAAAATAATTAAAAAAAAAACCCCATCCTCTGTGAGTCATTGGGTAAAACCCGATAGAACATGAGTGTTGGGTCGGGCATTAATTTTTGTAAAATTAGACTTGATGACTTGATCCAAACCAAATCACTATTTTTTTTCTAGGAAAAACTGCTAATACTTCATTTTTCGTGATCCAATTTCATTAGAATATGTAATATGCCATAGTTTTTAATTTTGTATGATTTGGATTCTTCTAATTAAATGTCATGGTTTAGTTTGTTGTGATGAAATTTTGATATATATATATATATATATATATATATATATATATCTATCTGTGTGTGTTTAGGAGTTGGTGGTTCCCTTATTATTGTTGAATCGTTTATTGAGAAATCCAATGTTAATGAACTCTATGCAAGAACAAATTTTGCTGAAAAATTTATCTGATAATATAATGTAAAAACGGTCAATTCTCAAATGCTGACATGTCTAATGTAGGAAGGTTTCATTTCCCTCCAAAAAATTCTGCATTACATGGATTAGGCATATGATCTAATTAAATGATTATAATCAATGCTTCGGACTATTCATGTACATCCATGTATATATGCATATATAATATCATTGCGGTCCGTAGAAGCATCATGAATACATGCATATATATAATATATAGGGCAGTTCACGTGTTTAAAGAGGGATATTGTACCTTATTCATGCTTATACATGCATATCAAAGAGTGCAACACGCAAATGCACTGACTGTTCAATGGATTTTTGAAAATAATGATCCTTTCTTTCAATACATTGGTTTTGTTGCTTTATGTGATTAATGCTACTACTATATATCAATACCTAGAGCTCGGTATACGGCCTTTGACGATTAACCCGTTTAACTCGCAACCCGCATAAAATGGACCAAAAAATTTTTAGCCTTAACCCGTGGACTTTTTTGATTGACCCATCTAAATCGTGGGCTAAATGGGCATGGGTCGCGGATTGAGACCAGCCCGCCTGCCATAGAAATTGCTCAGCGGTACCCTGTTCTGAGTTATTAGGTTTTAGCCTAGAGACCCAAGGGAAACATCTAAGCCCAAGCAGCCCAAGGAGGCGTTTAGACTTTAGATTTTAGTAGTTTAGTGGCCCAGCCCAACATAAGTAGTAGAAGACACTTCACACTAGGGTTGCTACTTGTACTTGGCACTTGCCTTGGCTTTGAGTTAGAGACATGCTTTTCACTCTTCTACCTAACTCCTTCCAAGCGATGCCCTCTCTCTCGACTTACCCACACCACGCGGCCTCTCCCTACTCTCAACTCAGCCGCCCGCCCTCCAGCCCAAGAAGCCCTCTTGTCTCGCGTAGGACTCAGTTCAGCTCGCGCTTCATCGTGCTTCTCAAGTAGACTCCGCGTGCCGCCGCCGCCTGCGTGCCGCTCCCGTTTTTAATGTTTTGGAGTAACCCCTTTATAGTAAAATGGCCATAGAGTGAAGAAAAATCAAATTTTGAAATTTGGGTAGTGGAGAGGTATTGGTAACACCTTTATTTTGTGTTTATGGATTTTTTAAATATGGAGTTTATTGAGTTCTATAATTCCCCTCCCAACAAAAAAATCAATTTTTGTATGGTTGATGAATGTTACTCACTCTTGGTGACCACACCTAGTAAAAAGGCTTTGCTATTTAATGCTGTTGTTGATGAATGTTAATGATCCTTTCACTTTATAATTATTAGGTTAATAATAGGGACATATCAATTGTTGTTTTGAGAGCTTTTATTTTGAAACGTAAGCAAGAACATGAGGCAATGTTGTCCAACAGAACAAAAAAGCTTAGAAAAAACCATCAGAAAATGGTGTTTCTAAACATGCTGCGAGGATGCTCCTCTGGGATCTCCACCAAAAGATCATGGAACTAATGGGGAATGCGAAGCTGAGGAGATGTCTCCACCAAAAGATGTGTGTATATATATTTTGTGAGGTAAAATATATTGTATAAATATAAATATATAATATAGGGTATTAAAAAAGATAAAAAAAAAATATGAAAAAGAAAGCTTGTCCTCTGGGTCCCTTAACTTAGCTTAGGCGGGGCACGTGACTAGGCAAAAGACAAGTCCATTTATGAAGCGGAAGTCGGTTCGGCCCATTTAATCTTAGTCCATCGCAGGAGCTAAACGCATTTGACCCGCATACCTAGCTCTATCAATACCCATGTAAATCTTTTAAATTTACAAAACCCATTCACCTTCCCTATGTACAAAGTTGTATTGGGACTATTTTGTTGCATGTTTTCTATATAAAATATGTTCATTTCTCCATTACACATTCATTTAATTTAATTCTATTTGTATATATCGCATACCTCTATGCTGGGGGAAGGATTCTTTTTACTTTGATCTTGATTGGAACAATCATTAAATGAATGAACTCTTCATCTACTTACATATTTTTTTTGGTACTAGTGGTAAGAAAGAAAAGAAAAAGAAATATTATCTCATGTGAAGAATCCCAGAGATGTTTGCCAAAGAATGAGCTCAAGAAGAGGAAGGCCGATCCCAGCTTGAGGCTCAAGCAAAGAAGAGGCACTCGCTTAGTTAGAAAATCCGCAGCTTGGTTACCCTCTCTATAGACATGGAAGAGTGAACAAGACCAATCCCGCTCCATTAGATTCTTGACATCACGCAACAAAGGAGCATACACATGTAAGGGAGGAGGAGCAGCCAACAAACGCAAAATCTCTAAACAATCCACCTCACAAGTAACTTGGCAATATCCAAGCTCCTGCAAGAGCCAAACCATAATGCAAACCAAGAAGTTCAACTCAGAAGTTATCCGCTCTCAGGAATATGGTCATCATATCCAGTGATCTAGTTACCATCCACACCAAGCATTATGCCATCAAATCCTAGGGCGAGGATTACCCAAAGATCTACCATCAAACTTTAACTTCACAAAGTTAACAGGAGGATGTCATCCAACCCACTTAACACTGAGAACGTGTTGCCGATTCAAATAAAAATTGTAACACAAGTATCCACAAGCTGCCAAATGTAGCACAAGACTTGTGGCAGAGCCAGCTTGTCCCCTTTGAAAACCCACACATTCCGACACCGCCAAACAACCCAAAGGGACAAAGGAAGAGAATACTATTAGGCCCTTGTAAACACTATATTTTGTTCGAGTATTTTTTTTTATCTTTGTTTTTATTTAAAAAAACCTAAGCCCATTTCATTTTTTTATTGTAAAAAAAGAGCCATCGGTCTCATTCTTGTCCTTTTCTTAAAAAAAAAAGAAAAAAAGAAAGGGGAGTAGCAAAGTTTTTCCATCTTGAACAAAGAACCAAAAAGAGAAGCAGATCATCGAACAAACAACGCAAAATTCAGAAACAAAATAAAATCAGCATCAAATCCCTCAAAATCAGCATGAATTGGGAGAAAAATTCTTCAATCAGTCACCTACCATGTTTGAAAAATTCAGCCTACCAGGGCATAAATAAGATCAAAATTCACATGAACAAAAGAAGGGAAGCCAATCACAAGCAGAAACACACATAGGGATGGAGAACACATTCGGGAATTGATTCAGCAATATACACAGAAAGCAATAGCAATAATCCAACAAAAAAGGGAAGAGCAAAAGTAGAGAATAGCAGGAGCAGGAATAGGTATTATTTTATTTTTAGTATCATAAGAAAGAAAAAAAACATACTGACCCCTACTATCATCACCTTCTCCACCACCACCATCACCTTCTTCAACCATCACCATCACTACAACCTGGAACAAGCACATCGTTCTCCTTCCACGGAAGAAAAAAGAAAATTCAAATCACAGCCAAAGGACCAACAAAAATAATCCTCAAAACCAAATCCAACAATAAGATCAGAAATAAATCTAGCCAAAACCCAATATCAATCGTCATCAACATAAATCCAAGCCATTCACTTCACAACAATTTCAAAACCTCAGTTATAAAAAAAAAAAAAAAAGAGGGAAATGGGAAGAGGCCGCGACGCCGCCGTGATTGGCTATACCACCGTGGCTCCATCCTTCCTGACTGAGGAACCACGGCGAAGCCATGAGCATCACCAGTGAAGCCCAGCCCCGTCTCTTCTATCGCGTACCAGCCCTGAAGACACCGCAGCCACCGTGAGCTCGCAGTGCACCGCCCTTGCTCCGCACGTCCGTCAAAGCCGTCGAGCACCCATTGCACTATCACGTTGCCTGGCTCTGACGCTTCTTCCTCTCTCTCCTCCTCCCTCCGCGCCCCGGGAGCCCAGTCGAGTCGCGGTCGCTCACGCCTCCACCTCCGCCTCGCCTCCGCCTTCGCCGTCATGCGCGCCGTCGCGTGAGCCTTCTGCACAAGCGTGATGCCTCCATTGCCAGATTCGCGAAGCTTTCTCTCCTCCGCCGCAGTCGTGGCGCCACTGTGCTTAGTCCTCACAACCACTACAGATGCGAAACCGAGACACCGTCAGAAGCGCCGCAAGCTCCTCCTCTGCCATGGCCGCCGAAGCTCTTCCCTCTCTACATGCTATAGCGCTCACTCTTCCTTTAATCCTTTAATTGTGTTCTTATTGGTTTAGGTCAGGGAAATGGGTTTGGGCATTGATTTTATGTTATTTTGTTTTATTTTATTTTAATTTATTTTTAGGTTTTGTTCTATTTGTAGTCAGTTTTTTTTTTTTTGGTTTGAGCCTTACCGTTTGGGCTAGTGTAGAATTAAGGAAATGGATTTGGGCATTGGTCTCATTTTTTTTCTTGGTTAGATTTGTTTTGGGTGTTGGGCTTAGTTTGGGTTTTTTTTAAGATCGGTTTGTTTTCTTTTTCCTTCTTGGTTTTTTTTCTTTTTGGGCTGGTTTTTTTTTTCCTTTTTTTAGGGATTGAATTTGGTTTTGGGGACAATGTTTTTAGGATATGTTTTGGGCTTGTCTTTTTTTTTCTCAGTTTTTTTTGGATGCGTTTGTGTTTTTGTTTATTTATTTATTTTTCTTACTTTACAGCTTCATGTCTTGAAAAAAAAATTTATTTGTTTAGATTTTAGGACTCTTTTTTTTAAATAAAAAAAATATATTTTCTTTATTGAACAACAATCAACGGTCATGATCGAGATGGATGCCTCCTTCGTGTAGTATCAGATTGTAAGAGTTTATTAAGTAGTCTAGTGCTAACTTGAATTCTGTAAAACCATATTTCTTTTTAATAAGTCGAGTCAAAGTCCATTTTCAAAATTAAAATCAATCAACAATTTTTTTATTTTCTTCTCTTTTAATTAAAATCCATCAAATACATAAGCATTTTCTACAAGAACGACGTGACTTTGAGTTCCTCATTGCACCAGAGATATGTTAGCGTAGCGAACAACTATCAAGACAAAATTAACTTTTCTTTAAATTTTATTCTTCTATTTAATTTTCTTTTCTTTATTTTTCTTTTAGATAATTATTATGACTTTTAGGGAAAAATAAATATCATCCAATTATAAATTAATTAGCATAATGAGCTTTAGGGTAACCGAATTTATATGGATGTATTAGGGTGTAGTGAGCTTAAGTTTTCACCTTTCTCTAATTATAATCAGACTCTGAATCTTAAAACTCTTAAAAGACCAGTTTGCAAATTAAAAAGGATTTCCAATTTTAGCCAAAATTAAAATTAGTGGCGACTCCCATTTTATTTAAAATCAGTTGTCACTCTCCGTCGGCGCCCTTGGGTATGTTGTGAAGCTTGGCGACTCCACCGGGACCCTTAGAGAGTCAAGTCTATTAGAGTAAGTTATGCAAATAATTATGACTTTATAATATTTATTTTTCCCCTTCACGCTACTTTTTATAAAAATAAATGTCTTCCTTTTTATTTGTATATAATTGTTTATTTTATCTATAAATACTTATCACTCAAACCTTAGGGTAGATGACATTTCTTATGCATGTATTATCTGAGCTTCTATTTTCAGGAATAGGTATGCTCATCATACACAGTGCACCATCACTATCTCACACACATTTTTAGCTTTACACTCAAGCTTGTGCAACTTGAGGATTAAGTGGGGTCCTAACATTGCCATTGAGGCGCTTCATGCCCACTGGGCATTTGGCAGGACACCACCCAAATTGTTACTAGTATCATAGATTGGTCATATTGAGAGGGTTTATCCCTACTTGTGACTCTTTCATGAACTGGATCTCCATATTATGGATAGGGGCAATCTGGGATTATGACCTTTAGAAGTCTAGACCTATCCCAAAGCATTGATAGAATGAACCTAGTGGCTAAACATTCGCCTTTTAGGTCTTACCCTTGTTGGACACAAAAGAGCAACCATTTCCCTAATATCTCTCTTATTCATTGTATATATCTTCAACATGTATGCATACATTTTCACATTAAAAAAAAAAGAAACTATCTTGTAAACATGTCATACATTATGCATCCAACATAAAAAAAAATCTCATTTCACATACATTCTATCACATGCATACATGGCATGCATTCCTCATATTATTCATGCACAACATGCATAGCTCACCCTTACTCTCATCCATGCATACATTCTCATCACATTGACATAAAAAAAAATCATTTGACATTCATTTTCATTCATTCATAAAAATGGCATGCATTCATGCATAGCATACATTCATACATCTTTTTTTCACACATAGTCCACATAAAAAAAAAATTAGCATGTACTCATGCATACATTTTCTTTCACACATAGTCCCCATAAAAAAAAAAAAAACATTTGGCTTGCACTAATGCATACATTCATGCATAGTCCTCATAAAATTTTTTTGGCATACATTCATTCACAGTCCACATTAAAAAAAATTGGCTTGCATTTATTCATACATCTTCTTCTCATCCATAGTCCACGTTAGCAAAACGAAAAAAAAAGAAAAAGAAAAAATCATGTGACATGCATTCATGCACGAGCAAAAAAAAAGGAAAAAAAAGAGGAAAGTCATCATTTCACACATTTATGCATTTTTCCATACATATATATTAGCATAACCTCAATAAGAGGGTCCATTTTCCTTTCATTCTTAATTTTCTAGGATAATTTATTTTCTTTAATTTCAATGGTTTGGGTTTCCAACGTTACTCCCCAAGGGAACTTTATCGATTCCAAGTACCTTTGTTTGAAGAGCCTTTCAAGAAGCCATGGCAAGAGAAATGAATTTTGGAAAAGAGATTGACGATTTGAAGGCTGTAATGCACGAACAAGTAGAGGCAGTGAAGAAGCTATTGCAGCCATGCACCAACCTAGGGGCATTGGAACCAACAACTTCAACCATGAAGAACCAGGACATGACTCAGATGGAATGACAACAATACAAACCCACATGACAAGTCTGAGAAAGAAGTGGAGCAATTGAAACTCAAACAAGAACTAGAAGAAAGCATGCAAGAACAGTTCCAAATGCTATAAGGGCCCAACCTCTACGATCCAATGAGTATCAATGATCTATGTCTAGCTCCTAGTGTTGTCATTCCAAAGGATTTCAAGATGCTCAAGTTCATCAAATTTGATAGTAGCACCAATCTTATTATGCACCTTCGAATGTATTGCACCAAAATGGGAATGTGGTATAAAGATAGGAATTTCTTAATCATCTTTTTCTTGAAAGTTTGGATGGGGCTGCATGGGAATGGTACATGCAGATGGATCAAACACAAATCAGATGCTGGAAGACTTGGCTTAAGCTTTCGCCAATCAATACAAGTTCAATTTGAATGTCGCACCTACCAGGGATCAATTGAAAGGGTTGAGAAGAAAGATAGTGAAACGTTCAAAGAGTATGCCCAAAGGTGGAGAACTATGGCTGGAAGTTGTTTCACCAATATTAGAGCAAGAGATGTGCTCTTATTTCATTCACACACTAAAGGGTCCATTCTTCAAGAATATGTTGGGGACTCATGTCAAGGAGTTCGTGGACTTGGTGGATATCGGAGAAAAATTGAAGCCAATATCCAAGAGGGGAAAGTGGAGTTAACAGAAGATGAGTTGAGTAAGCCATAACCCAAGCAAGGGTCATTAAGGAAAAAGACACTGTGAACTACATACTGTAACACCCTACTAAGCTTTAATTATTCCACCATCTTAGTTTTTAATATTATTATTATTTTAAACAATAGTTAGCCAACATAATATTAACCTTAATCTGAAATTTTGCAAGAAATATTTTTAAAAAATTGCTATGATTATTTCTTATTCGTAGTCCTATACCTAAATAATGTATACCAAGTGTAAATCATGCATCCGTAGATTCCAGAAAAAGAGGTGGGTTACAATGGATATGCTTAAATACCAAGTATTTCCTAGTCAGAAGTTTTCCAAATTACACTTTCACAGGAATACACTTTCTTCCAACAACCCAATGGTAATTCTTAAATGACAAAGAATGCTTCTTTTCTAACATAATACTACTATTTGTTACTCAGAAATTCCCAAGTTAGACAACCATCATCTATAGAAAATATACATCACTACCAATATCAATTCATAGGGTATAGTACATATTACGCATTTAAGATACATGAAGGAAAACTTTAATGCAATAATATAACATAATCAAAGTATGGTAACAAACAGGAAAGATTCTATTTAGCACACATAATACAATCTGACTATTTAGAAATTAAGTCCAAGGGTACATCCATTTCACTGTTGATGACAATCCATGCTATCTGCAAACATCAAAGAAAAGGGTGAGGGAAGTCTTCCAGGAGGGTGATGTTTCCAGGGAAATCCCACTTCATCCTAAAAATACTAAGAATAACGCGAGAGTGTAGCAAGATACAATCTTTTATATTAACTCAAATTATATTCTACTAGTGTCAAGCAAGATGGAAGTGCATAATATCAATCATAATAAAAGTGAAGGAAAAGAAGTGTAATAAATAATCATGAGTGTACTGTAACTCCCTTTATAATATCTCGTTCCCTTCTAATAGTTATAGTCTGCAAGGTTTGTTTCATATTGGATCTGTAGAGCTCTCATTATTAGGGTGCCCCCAGTCAGATCAGTGAATGCCAAGTCCTTGTCTACTAGCATGACAGGGCCCAAGGCATCACTATAACGTACACCAAGTCCTGGTCCGCTACAAGGCAAGGCCCAAGGTATTCTTTAGCAACTAAGACTAAGTGTTCACCAAGTCCTTATCCATTATAAGGTGAGGCTCGAGGTGTCACTTATTTATTTATCCATTTTATATTGTGCATATAGTATGCATAAAGTATGAAAATTACATAAAGTTTCCACAATTTCTTTCATATTCACATATAGACTACATGATTTTCCATATTTGCACATAAAACCCAAATAACATAGGATTCTAAAAAAAATCATATTTCTTTGTAATTATCATTGAAGTACCAATTCACCCTATTATAATAAATTCATTTTCTTTATAATAAAATATGCTTAACTTAGTTTTTAATCATATAATAATTCAATTTCAAGTATTTGTATAATATTTTCTTTACTAATTCCATAAGCCTAAATACACCCAAAATTATTTCAAATCTATCTTTAGAAAATATGTAGGTAAATTACCTTTACATGTTCAACATAAGTAAAAAAATATTTTTATCTATATAAGGATATAATCATAGAGCAAATAAAAGAGCAATGAAATCTTTCAAGAAATATTTAAAAAAAATCAAAATTATACCCAAACTTTAGGAAATTAATTCAAGCAAGAAACTAGTTAGCTTACATATCATGTTCCTAATGGGACCTTAACTTAAATCTTTGTAAATAATATTTCTTAATGTTAATAAATGAATATTCAAATCAAATATTTATAGTCCAAGGTCCATAATTCAAGGTTCATAGTTCAAGTCCAAATATTATGATAATAAATTGTCTCAATTAAGTCCAAGTGAGTCTTAAAGACTCATAATACTCCAGATGATGTCTATAAATTCATAAGTCGATAACAAAGGTTATGATTAATATAAATATATTTTAGTGTCTTTTTAAATCTTATTAAGTCTTAATGGTCCCAAGAGAAATATAACACATAAACCAATCTAAATATTACATGCTCAAAGGTTTAGAATCCATTCATCATAATGAATTAAATAAAGTACTTCCTATGAACCAAAAATGTTTCACAATCAAATACATAATGAGGTCAAAACCAAATTATATCACCTTAAAACTCCACAACTTATGCACTAAGCTTTATTAAATGAAAATCATTGGTTTAACACATTAAAACAAATTTATACAACATTTAAATATTTGAAGAAAGCATAATCAAATTTTTAAATGATCTTTAATTATAATTTTCAACCATATAAGTAGACAAATAAACATGCATCATATACACATAGATTAAGTATTTTATGTCACAATCTTTAAATCATTCAAAGATATTAAAAGCAATGAACATAAGCTTTGAGTATCATATAGCACAACATCATGTAAGAAAATTATACATGAAGCTTATAAGTGAAAGAAAACCCCTATTTGTTCTTGGAGCTTTGGAAACTTAGTTACACCAAGGCTAGACCAGCAACTTCTTCAACTTTTCTAAACCTTTTCTAAGGGCTAAAATTCATGTAAAAAGGTTGGGAAGTGTTTATGTTAGATGGTGATAAGAAGAGGTGATAATTTGAAGAGTTTTGCTAAAAATTTATAAGTGTTTTTGTGTGAAAATGAAGGAAATGAAGAGAGAAATGGTGGCTACAATTTTGATAGATTTTGGGCAGAATAATGAAGTGTGGAATTGTGTTTAGAGGTGTGCTATTTATAGAAAAAAGGCTAGGATTAAAATATTACTAATTTCATAATTTATTTATCATATTTAGTTAGTTTAATTAGTTAAATATTAAAACTAACACTAAATAATTTAATAAATTCTCAATTATCATTTAAAGATATACTAAAATATTGATGACATGATTTAAAGATATTTAATAAATTTTCATATGATTTAATAGTTAATTATTCAAAATAAAGTAAATTTACTTAAACTAGTCAATCTTAATTAGGTTAATTAATTAGTAAATGGCTTACTTTTTAATCAAATATTATCATAAGGTTATTGGAGATATAATATAAGGATTCACAAAATTTATACAATTTTTTATATTGTATTTTATTTTGTATTTTACACTATTGCTAGTTTTATTAGGAATTAATTAACTAATAATTTATTTAAATATTTTTAAATTATTTTTTTCTTACTTGGTAGCCTATAGGTCTGAGTAACATGTCTAATAGAGTTATAGAAGGTGACAAGTTGTCTTGAATGATTAATACATGAAAATGACAAATTTTGCATATTCATAATTTTATCTTAAAGTCACATATACTAGATAATTAATAAAATAATCATAAAAAAAATTTAAAGTTCATTAATCTATTATCAATAACATGTTTTCACATTATTTATATGTTATCTATAATTTTTATGAATTTTTTCTATAATTTTTAATATTTTTAATATATTTTTACCTTAATTAGGTCTATTTTAAGTTAATTAAAATAATTAATTATATATAAATAAAATATATAAATTTTTATAGGAACCCATGTGAATTTTAAGCTGCCCAACAAGATAAAGAGGTAAGCTCATCTTTGTTGAAATTTTTTAGTCAAAGTTTGGTTGGTTTTTGAATAATTATGACATAAAAGTTTGATAATTTAATTTTATTTTTTAAATATATTTTTTCTTCCATGTGGCTGATCTAGGTGTTAATTGATTGATTTAATATTATTAGTGAGATAAATCAAGGTTTAGGAAAATTTATCTTAAAGTTTAAGTGATTATTTAGGTAATTTAAGCTTTAATTAAGTCAAAATTAATTAATTAAAGATCAATATGATTTTTAACACTATCCATGGTCTAATGGAGAGGCCCATTTCATGGTTCTCCTTATTCAATGTAATGACTTAGTTAAAAAATTTCAATGTGACCTAGATTTATTTTCTAGGATTTTTCATTTATTTTATACCATAGGTTAGATTATTTTTGTGTAATTATACTAACATTATACAAATTTACTTAATATTGATATTTATTGTCAAAATTATGTTTAAGGTGTATTTATAATTTTTTTTTTATTTTTTAATAATTTAATAACACTCTCTAAACTTTTTTAATGTTTTTATTAGCTTTTTCTTCAACTAATTATGTTATAAGTTTATTTTCTATCATCTAGTGGTATTTTTGTAATTTTAATAAAATCCAAGGGAATAATTAAAATTTTACATTTTTGTGCTTAGTTCTAGATTGTATAGGTATTAAGTATTATAATATTTTAATTAGACATTTTTTTAATGATTATTCCTGAATATTTCATACCTAAACAAAATCCTCATACTTCCTAAATAAAAAGCTATAATAAAGTAACACTATATTAAGGAAAATTAGGGATGTTACACAAAACCACAATAGTCATCCAATCCTACAAGCCTATTTTTCGCCCAAATTACTATTCATCCTACGAACACCAAATTACCCATCTTCCATACCTTATCCATTCCCTACATATTACTCACCTTAGCCATATCAAGTCAATCATATCTCCTCCCTTCAACCATATGCACCCTTCAAAGTCATGCCTCACCAACTATGCCTCCAAAGAGCCCTCTCAACATTACTAGTTCTAGACCACCAAGAAAGTCGTTCCTTGCTCGACTTCAAAGTAAGCAACTCGAACTGTTTAAGAGCTTACGTCATGTAAATCTATTAGCTCTACATCCTGCTAGTGTCGCAACGCCACCGTATCCTCACTTGTTTAATCTAAATCATGTGTGTAAATATCACTCTAACTTTCTTACACTCGATTGATGACTGTAAGAGCTTTAGAGATTTAGTGTGGATCTGATCAATACCAAAGCTATTGAAGTACAAGATACAAGAGCAGAAGAAGCCCCCTGGGGAATGGTGGTGCTTGAATGTGTTGTTGAATATTGTTGCAACTTTACTAGATTTATCTCTATGAGTTTGCTTATGTCTTGAGACTTGTTTAGGATTATGTATGGTTCCTTTTCTACTCATTTGTTTCCTTTCTTATCATTGTTGTTCTTTCACCTCATTCCCCTTATTTTAGTTTCCTCCTTTCTCTAAGACTGCGGCAGAAATCGGAAGACCCATTAATTGATTCTTGTTTTACAATGAGCTTGAATAATCATGATCATGATGAAGATCCTAAAATATACAAATGATTTGTTCAAATGTTGAATCTTCTTAAAAAAAATGAATGACAAATCAAAATTTTACCAACAACTAAGGGAATCATGCAGCATGGCCTAATATTTTAGTCGATGACTTAGTCTTGAAGTGTTATACCAGACAATTGAAGCAAATATACAACATTTTGCAAGAAAGCACTATAAAGAGGAAGTTGCACAAGACACTCAGTCAAAGTGTACATTTTGAGAAACGAAAGAAAAGACTCGCTGGATTGGAAATAAAAAGAAGAAGAAGAAAAAGCTCGCTAGATTGAAGTCTCAAAAAAGAAATAATGATCTAGGCAAAAGTTAGAGCAGGAAATACCTATTAGGTTGAAAACCCGAAAGACGATATAGAAAATGCATCAACTGGAAAGTCTATCAACAATGACTTTTTTAAAAAAGGGGCCCAACTGGGGCAAATTCATTTGGTAATGAATGTTTGATGAAGAAGCATTTGCAGAAGATAAAAAGACGACTTTCAAAGGATTGCAACCTTGATCATGACTTTCAGCTCAATGTGACCAAGTTATTAATGAAATGGGTTTATTCGGTTAGATCTGCATTTCTTTTCATCCTTCATTCTTTACTCTCACCTCTCTCTTCCCTTTTCATCCAAAAGTGCAAGGAATGCATTTTGCTTTGTCCATCTTTTTCTGGAGTCACGCATAATTATACAAAGTCAAGAGGCATTATCTAACAGAGTTCAGAAAAATCTTGCTATAAAAAAAGTTGAAAAAAAGAAATAGAAAAAAGGAAAAAAAGCCCATAAGATTGAAAACCTGAAAGGCGGTCTAGGCAAAAGTTCAGGCAAACGAAAGAAAAGGCTCGCTAGATCGAAGACAAAAAATGATGATCTAGACAAAAGTTAGGCAGAATCAAGTCAAACTCAACACAAGACAGGGGAAGAGCTTAAAATAAAATTTGAGTAGTCTAAAAAGAAAGATAAAGTCAATCGTAATGACTTCTCTAACAAAATGGCTTATTTGGAATTACTAAGGTTCTCCAAGAAAATAATATTTGGATATGGCAACTGGGTAAATTTTTTTTTCTCCTTCCATTGTTTTCCTACCATATTAGGTCATTCATTCTTGCATTATCAGATCATCTAGGCATGTTATCATTCTCTTAAAAAAAAGGAGAGAGAGAGCTCTAAACTGGGCAATTTGTTTTAGTTTGTCCAATTGAAAATTTTCTTTCTTCTCATTTATTTGTGAAATTATTCATCATCAACTCATCTAGGCATAGTGTCATAGTCATTAGATCATTTATCATATCATCATTACATCATTTGATCATCCTAAGCATCCATTTTTCTACACTATTAATCATTACCTCTTGTAAATATCACACATCATTCACGTAAAGCATTCATTTACATGTTTCTCTATCTCAATTCTAATCATTCATATTTGTCTCATCACATCATCACATCATTTTATTTTTAGCAACTATCACATTAATTATTTTTACTTACCACGTCATTTAAATTTCAGAAGCTAACATCACATCATTTAATTTTTTTAAAATTATCACATCATTTACTTTCTCAGGTATTACATCATTTACTTTTCAGTAATTATCACATCATTTATGTTCTTAGTATCACATCATTTATTTTTCAGCAATCATTTACTTTTTAACAATTATCACATCATTTATTTTCTTGTAGTATCACATCATTTACTTTTCAGCAATCATCACATTATTTACTTTTCAGTCCAAATCATTTACTTTTAGTCTTGATCCCAATCATTTTCTTTTTGTCCAAATACATTACCTTTTAGTCTCAATTCCGATCATTAACTTTTTAGTCTCGATCATAATCATTTACTTTCACATATCTTTAAATTTCACATGTCTTTACTTTGCTTTCATAGATTTTAAATTTCACATATCTTTACTCGCTTTCACATATTTTTAGTTTCACAGATTTTAAATTTCGCATGCCTTTACATTGCTTTCACATTTACTTTCACATGTCTTTACTTTGCTTTCACACACATTTACTTTCACGGATTTTAAATTTCACATGCATTTACTCTGCTTTCACATGCTTTTACTTTCATAGATTTTAAATTTCACATGTCTTTGCTTTGCTTTCACAGATTTCATTTTCACATACATTTGCTTTCACAAACTTTTAAATTTCACATCCTTTTCCACATGCTTTTAAATTTTACATGCATATAGTTTTCACATACATTTTATTCCCTACTTGACATTAATAGTGTGCATTCAACATGAGTTCATCTGTCATAATTTATTAGAGCATTGTCATCATGCATCCATCCTCTTCATATAATCATCTAGCATCACTCACTACATCATTTTGCATTGTCATGTATTCATTGTCACCATGCATTGGTTTTCTAGCAGAACTTTTTGCATTGTCACTATGCATTTATCATTTCTATCATACACTTATATCATCATGCATCATCTAGACAAAATATGTGTTCATATCTTTACTTGTCTATTAGCAAAATGTCAAAGCCATAGCCTTTATATTTTTAATAAGAGACAAGTAAAAGAGGTAACTGTGAACATCATATTTTGTTGAGTATTTTTATCTTTATTTTTATTTTAAAAAAACCTAAGCCCATTTCATTTTTTTATTGTAAAAAAAAGCTACCGATCCCATTCTTGTCCTTTTCTTTAAAAAAAAAAGAAAAAGAAAGGAAGCGGCATAATTTTTCCCTCTTGGACAAAGAACCAGAAAAGAGAAGCAAAATCAGAAACAACTGCATCAAATAAAATTAGCATTAGATCCCCTAAACTCAGCATGAATTGGGAGAAAAATTCTTCAATTAGTTCACCTACCATATTTGAAAAACTGAGCCTCAGGGTATAAATGATCAAAATTCACATGAACAAAAGAATGGAAGCTAATCACAGAGAAAACACACATAGGGACAGAGAACACACATTGGGGAATTGATTCAGCAATATACACATAAACTAATAACAACAATCAGCAAAAACAAAAAGGAAGAAGCAAGCAGCAAGCAATAGTAGTAGGAATAGGTATTATTTTATTTTTTTAGTATCATAAGAAAAAAAAACACTGACCACTACCATTATCACCTTCTCTCCACCACCATCACCTCCTTCAACCATCACCATCACCACAACCTGGAACCATAGATCATTCTCCTTCCATAGAAGGGAAAAATTCAAATCACAACCAAAGGACTAACAAAAATAATCCCAAAACCAAATCCAACAATAAGATCAGAAACAAATCTAGCCAAAACCCAAATATGCAATCGTCATCAGCATAAATCCAAGCCATTTAGTTCACAACAATTTCAAGACCTTTATGTTGCCAAGCTCATTGGTAGGGATGCTATCTGCATAGCAGCCAAACAGGAAACACACTTAAAATGGCACTTTCAACTTCCAAATCCAATTCCAAGAGGGTTCCATACGATTATCATGTGGAGAAGATAGAAGCTAGCTATAACCAGAGGAAACCGTATAGCAACCAGAGAGAGCATCCTTCTAGACTAAACAATCTTCGAAGCCACTACCCCATGGGATGGGGGTTTCCAAGACTAATTGGTGAATTTGAGGAGACAAATTCATACATAGGCCAAGCCAAATTCCAAGAACTATTAACCCAAGACTTCGAACCTTTAGATGAGAATCTGAGATATGAACAAAATCAACAAGATTGCAAAGAGGGCTCTTGAGAATGCAGTTGCTATACCAAAGGGAGGAGGCACCATCACCCAATCTCAAACCAAACCCACCTTTGAGCTCCTGAGCCGCGCCACAGCACGCCAAATTGGGGAAGAACCACTAGAACAATACACATCAAAGACCAAGTGTTGCCCTAAATATTTGGATGATTTGGACCCATAATTTATCACCTTCATGACATAAGGCCCAAACTAATTTACCCAAGAGATGTATTGGACTCTCTAGCAAGCCCAAGGCCACCTTTGTTAGTAAGCCTAGCAATAGTATGCCAATTAACAGATGTAACCCTTCTCTATATTCATTGTACTCCAAAGAACATCTTCTGTTGCTCTATCTAGAGCACTACAAACATTAGAAGGAAGCCAAAAAGACTACATGATATAGATAGGGGAAGCGGCTAAAATTGAGCAAGCCAAAGTCAATTTACCCGCCTTATTAAGAAGCTTGCTCTTCCAGCTGGCTCAACCGCCTATTCAACTTCTCAATAATGAAATCAAAATCACTTCGTTTAGCCCTCCTATTTAGCAATGGGAGATATTTCCCTAAGTCAATAGAAAATCAGATAGAGGAGATACCAGTAAGAACATCACCCGTATCCTATTAAAATTCGAAGAGTACATACCCCTTCACTTAGACGTATTAACCTTCAAACGAAGCACAAAATACTTCCAAAGTCTTCATAACTAAACGAACTTGTGATGTAGAAGCTTGAAAGAAAATAAGCAAGTCATTTGCAAAAAGCAAGTGAGATATACCCAGGCCACCTCTAGGCACCCCAATGGCTTTCAAGATCCCTTACTAACTTGCACATTAATAAGAGCATTAAGACCTTTCATGAAAAGAATGAACAATCAGGGACATAGGATCACCCTGCTGAAGCCTACGAGAAGGACCAAAAGGAGGTTTCACCCCATTCTAGAGAAGTGAAAGCTCAGAAGAAGACACACATAACATGATCAAGTTCACAATAGAAACGGGAAACCCAAACTTGCTCTAGAATAAAGTAGAGAATCGCCAATTGACTCTATCATAGGCCTTTTCAAGATCGATCTTGAAAGCCACCATCCCTGTTTTGCCTTTGGATCTCCTCATATAATGCATAACTTCCTGGGCAATAATAACAATATCCTGCATACCCCTATTGGGGACAAACCCACTCTTGCATAGGACTCACAATGCATTGCATGAGAGGGCATATTCTGTTAATGAGCACCTTGGTAATTAGCTTGTAGAGAACATTACACAAGCTAATAGGCCGAAAATCAGTAAGTGCCAGAGGTTGATCAACCTTAGGGATGAGGATAAGGAGAGTCTCTCCACGCGAAAGAATTACACACAAAACTCTAAACCTCATCACCCACAATGTGCCAGTAGCACTTAAAAAAGAAAGCCTAAAAGCCATCACCACCAGGGGCATTGAAAAACTTCATACCATGCAAAGCATAAAACACCTCCTTCTTAGAAACAACTCTAGTCAAGTCCCGAACATCATAAGACAATTATGGGAAAGGAATATTATCAAAAACCGAAACATCAATAGAGGGCGAGAAGAAAAAACCCTATTAAGGGACATAGCCTCCACACATAATCTATCTTCCTCTATACACTAAACTCCATCATTAAGAAACAACCTATAAATCTTACTTCTCTTTCGCAAACAATAGTTTAGGTGTGAAAAAAGATGTATTTCTATTAGCTAGTTTTACACACTTTTAATTAGATTTCTAGAACCATAAGACCTCTTCTTGGTGTAAAATTTATTGGTATTCTTGTTGCAAGTTTCACTCTAAAAAGATAAGGGAAATCATATGAACCTCTCCAACTTCTCTTGAACACCTCATAACCTATTCTAAGGTCGCGCTTCCATTTGAAAATATTCCCAAAATTATTCTCATTAAATACTAAAGAATCATGCCTAACTTTGTTCGCTGAAAGGTAATAGTAGAGTCACCATCTCCAAGCCTTACTTACCAAATCCTCAAATTCTAAATGCATAGTCCAGGTAGCCTCAAAATGGAAAGGCCTCGGGCTGGCAGAAGTGATAAGCAAGCCACCATTGTGCATGAAAATTGGATGGTGGTCAACAAGTACGGCAAAGGTCCCCAAAAAAGCATTTGGGAGCTATTACGCCAAGAAACATCAACCAAAGCATGGTCAAGCCTTTTAGATATGGTAAGGCTAAAAGTACACGAGAAGAAGGGGTTGAGTCGTGCTTTGTCCCTTTTTTTCTCATCTGAAAAATTTAACAAAACTATCAAGCATTAAGCTTGTAGTGCAGTGGAAAATAAGATTAGTTGTTTTAGAAAGTAGATCTCTGAAGCATAGGATATGTAACTAAATAGCTACGATAGTATTTTAGTTTATCCACCATAAGAGAAAGTAAAAGAGATCAAGGAGAAGAAGATATGAAACAAAAAATTTGATCTTGTTGGGCTAAACCTGTCTACATAGGACTCAACACATGTTGAGGTTCTATTAAATATCTTTCTCAACTTGAGAAAGAAAAACAGGATAGTCTTTACAATAGCCTTCCTATGCTCTCGTATGACCAGTAGACAACTTCTCCTGTCACAATCTGAGTAGTTATTCACCAACCTCTCCAAGCTAAACTAGTAGTTATTCACCAATCTCTCTAAGTTGAATCAAGTAGTTATTCACTAGCCTCTTAGCTGAACCTTTAAGTCTTGACTAGCTTCTCCAAGCTAACACTTGTGACCAGTAGACAATCCTTACTATCACAATCAGTAGTTATTCACAGCCTCTCCAAACTGAACCGAGTAGTATTTGACTAGCCTATCAGGCTAAACCCGTGACAAGTAGACAACCCTTACTATCATGTTAAAAGTAGTTATTCACCAGCCTCTCTAAGTTTAACCAGAGTCTTTCACTAGCTTCTCCAACCTGAACCTGTGAAGCAAGAATGCCTTACTATCGCATTACAAGTAGTTTTACATTAATCTCTCCAAGCTATCTCACACTGATCACTCCTGGATCAAGGATACAAAGGTTTGTGTTTGGGTTGCCACTCAAACTAACCTATACTCAAGTTTCCTTAAAATATACATGAATAACCTAGGATAGTTTGAATGACTTCTTTTTATCATTTTTCCTAGGAAGAACATATATCTATTCAAGAACATAGATAAAAGTTTTTACAAGTAAGGAATCTATTTACAAGAGGTGATGAACCTTAAAGGATATGAGGAGAGATTTTCAGAGTTTCACCTCTGTGCAGTGTTAATGTCTAGTTTGCTTAAGCACAACATCTTTATTTATAGATGGTCTTCCTTGTGACCATTGCCTTTGATCAGATCTCCAAGTGACACATGTTGATCATCTATTTGTGTCTTGGAAAAGGTCTGAGAAGAGTAGCCTATCTGTTGTTAGAGTTGTCAGAAGCCATTGCAAGATTGAGGTTCTGATGTTACTTCAAAAACTACTCTTACTTTCTAAACATGGTTTCTGAACTTTTTCTTCTAGAAGCTGAGATTGTTAACCAAGTTAGTAGAAAATATAACTTTCCAGTTTGAAATTGGTTTGACTTTAAATTTGAATTTCAAAAATTCAAATTGCCCTCCTTTTCAGGTAACGTCAGACGCTCCACATTGAAGTGAGCTTTTTGACATTTGATGAATCTTTGATCTTCTGATATTCAATCCAAGCTTTATAATGATGAAAAATTTGCGATCATGATGGTTGAAGATTGCATAACATGTTGTTCTCGGAGTTTGCTTAATGTATTCATTTTGAGCGTTCTTTCTATGTCTAGTGCTACCTTCTAAAGTCCCGTGCCTTGGTTTCTTGCCCTTGTTTTGATTTTCTTTCGTCCATAAGGCATGTATGCATACTTTACATGATATAATATTCACTTCTATTAAGTTCAATATCTTTATATGGGATAAATCATGTTTGCACATGCAAAGTAAAATTATTCTCGTTTCAAGTCCGTGTTATGCAATCCTGAAATACCTGTATGCTATGTCAAGAAACTCAAGGTAGACATGTGTCATTCTTCAAAGTGTTTTCTTTAAATTGGTTTTGTTGTCATTCAAAACATATTGCCTTAAAGCCTTGTGAAGGGTTTTAGAGCTAACATATGATAAGCCGGCCTTGTAAAGTATAACACTAAGAAAACTTAACTCCGTGACACCAATGTCTATAACGGAACAAGTATCAAGAGCGGAGCAAACTTGTTAGCTATAGAGTAAGAGAAAACACCCCCTTTAACTTCACTGGGAAGCAAAACCTCATTAAAAACATTTATAAGGAGCCAAAGGCCCTGAACTACACCACGAAGCATCCCCAAATACTGCCAAAGATCATCTCGAACTGAATAGGACTAGCATACACCCTGAGAGGAACCAAGAAGAAGAACCTGAACCAATCTTCTTGCCATCTGTGCCCTCACCGCAACTACCTCAATTGACATCCCCTCCTTGCACATCACCCAAACACACCAAGCGTGCCTCTAGCTTCATAAATAGCCACCACATAGAGACCCAGATGCCTCCAGTAACAACAAGCCCGCTCAAAGAGACAATGAAGCTTAACGATAATAAAAACATTAGGCCTATACTTTTGTACCAAATCACGAACTACTCTTCTACCCTCTACATTCACCATTCCCCTAAGATTCCAGCTTATAATATTCATTACAACTAACGGAAATAAGAGGGAGCCCCATATCCCAAGGGTTACATCACAATGATGACCTCTGAAGTAGAGGTTGAAACTTAGACACATGCTAGCATTCCCACCATCCCCGTCCTCATGCACCTCTCCCTAGCGCTAGGTATTGGAATAACTTTGAACGTTTGAAGGTTGTTTCCTAGGGGGCTAGCAATGCGAACTCTTCTCCCCTTTCGGAACAATCAAAGATTGTGGTTTGGCATTCTCGTAACAGCTTTACGTAAAACCTTTCCTCCAATCACTACTCCAAGTGGTTTCATAGCTTGGAAAACAAATTTAGCTCCCTTTAGGCCTATTGGTGTTTTGGACTATGAAGACGATGAAGCCCCATTCCCCTTTTGAAAAGTCACGTGCCTTTTTCCTTTTGTTTTACGTGGAGTCTGCATGCCATGAGCCATATCACACACAGAATCTACCTCCTATAGAACTTGATTCCTTTTTAAATTCTCCTGATTCTTTTTAATCTTTGACAACCTTCCATTCCACACCCTCCTTTATTTCATCACTCAAAATCGAATCAAATCGTGGATTTTCAGAGAGATTGAGTTGATGTTCATTATCGAGATTTCAAATTGTGTACTTATTTCTTCCTGGCAGAGTGCATCCCTCTCTGAAGTATCCCTACTAACATCCCCAAAATCCCTGGACATGTGACCATAACGATGGCAATGACCGCAAATAAGATGTAAGCTTTAGAAAACAATGCAATGGTAATGATCCTTAATCCAAACTATTGTCACCCCTAGTGAAGTAAGATCAACTTAAATGTAGACCCTGGGATAATTCCCTTGCTCTAGAGAGTAGTCGTAAGATCAAAGCAAATTGGACTCCCAATGGCTGAGGCAATGACCTTCAGGAAATGTGTATCATAATACATGAAATTAAGAGCATATAAGCATATCCACACCATAGTTCTCCTAAAACAAAGCTCACTAGGATTAAAATCAGGAGTGAGTTCTTAACCGTGATAGCTTCCATTAACCATCCATGGGCATGTCAAATTTCACCATAAGTACCCATTGCCTGCAAACATAATGTCAAAACCCCCTTTGAGCTTCCAAATGGCCTTAACTCTGCCTTGGATTGTAGCAAACCTAGGATTCTTCCCTAACACCTTAATTACCAATGCATCCTGCCATGGCAGCAACGCCTCCTCAATGATAGATTTCTCAACATAACCCTAGGTTTCATCCTATCCCCCTATTCAAACTCCACCACATCAAGCTTCTTCTCCACTAGATCACCTTTACAATGCTTTCCATCGCTTTGATCCCCCATGAGTTTGTCATGAAAAGAGACAGCGACCCTTGAACACTCACCTGACTCTAGATTACCCATCCTCACATGTGTTTCTCCCTCGCTCTCGTCACTGCTTTCGCCATAAAGAATTATATGTGATTTCATACTTTCATTCCCTAGTCCTCAAATAATCTTCTTTAGTTCATCATAATTTTCTCTTCATTACTTTATTCCTTTATTCCTCTACATTATTTATATTGCAACATGGCTGGAAAGTTTGATCAAATCAACAATTTGAATGAGAGTAATGGTAATAAGTTGGAAAATGAAAGTAAGAGTGATTAGGTTATGGAAAGTAACTTCCTTCAATACCAAGTTTCAAAAACCAATTCTAGATATGGTAGTTCTTGATGAAAAGGTTGTTGTCCTCTCACATTAACTTAATCATTTTAGTTTTTCTTTAACACTCCTTATTTTGCTGATTTCATCTTTTATATGTTTTTTCTATTTTAACATATTCAAAATGTTTGTGTTATCTATTTTTCAGCATGATAAGATTCATTACAGTAAGAAACCCACAACTAAAATATTTTGAGGGATTATTGGGGAAGGCAAGGTGTACATTATCTCTAACTTTGATGTTGAGGAGAATTCATTGAAGTTCAAACTAACTAGGCATAAGTTTAGAGTATTCTTAAAAAAGATACTAAAGTGAAGGAAGTTATTGATGGTTCTTTTTCGTTAAATGGTTTTGATTTTATACCCAATGGTGTCATCTTGGCTGAAAAGAAGGAAGATGGATTCTTGATTGGTGAGTAATCTCTATTTCTTAAATAGGTGTTGTTTGATGTATCCTTGACATTGCTTATGGTTTGTTCTATTTCATACATATTAGATGTAATAGGAACTTTAGTGGCAAAAGGGAACTGCATGGATATACAAAGAATGACAAAACTACCAATTATGTGGAAATATAGTTGGATATTATTAGTAAGTCAGCATGTATATATAAATCTCATATTTTCTTAATAATAAGATTGTAATTTTAATTAATTAGTTATTTAATGATAAACTTCTATTTCTAGTTAATCATATGAATTATTTCTTATTGAATAGAAGCAATGAAAAGATCCGATGCACATTGTGGGAAGATTTTGGAAAACCTAGGAGCTCCTTGTTTCAAGCTATGTGATCATTCTTCAATTAGGAAAAATGAAATTTTACAATTGTCTTACCCTAATCTTAATCTACATATAGCAAATGATTACTCTTTCCATGTGTTTAAGTTTTTCTTTTCTTCCTTATGTGTAGAAGGTATGGGAGTATTTAACACAAATTACACTTCCAAATTGTTCATAAATGCCGAATTTCCTAAGTTGAAGAATTTTGAAAAAAGTTATTAGACTTTTAGCATGTTCAATTATTATTAGTAATTAGTAAAGAATATTCATAAATTGTATGTTATGTAGGATTAGTGAGTCTCAAACTCCAGTGCCTACTGGAGTCATCCAAATAGATAATGAGACTTATTACTCATTGGAAGAAGACTTACTCAATTACAATGTCTATAAACCAATTTATGATCTTAAAGAAATCACTGAGGTATATTTCAATTTCAATCTATAAGAAACAATTAATTTGCTTAGTGAGAATTAGTAACATTTTTATCCTCTTCATTCTTAGAAATATACTTTTGTTACTATTGGAACTATGAAAGAGGTAGATAACACATCTAATTGGTGGTACAAAGGATGCAAAAAATGATTTCAAGGTTTGATGGAGCATAGTAATTCGTTTTATTGTAAAAAATGTGAGACATATCCAACAACTTTTTGTTCCCAAGTTTGTGAACTTTTTGTTATTAAGTTTTTTAGGACTCTTCAATATTCCACTAATTTATTCAAGTTACTAGAACAAAAATAATTGGTTATTGTAGGTATAGGATTAAAGTAAAGATGACTGATGAAATTGGGTTTGCCTCATTTATCATTTTTTATAAGGAAGCTTCAAAGTTCTTGAATATGTCTGCTAATGACTTAAGGGCCTCTTATATTAAGAGGGTCTATGTTATTATTATCTTTCAAAGTATATCACTATTCCTTTTAGTTTTGATTCTCTTTTAAAGCGTATGCAATGTTGTTACTTTAGGGAGGAGATAAGAAACAATATCTTGAAGAACTCATGGCTTTCAAGGATAAGAAATTTATTTTTAAGGTGTTTGTAAAGGTTGAAGATTTAAATTCATTTCAACCTTGTGTGATAAATGTTATGAGGATGTGTTCTGATAAGTCTATCATTACTTCTTTTGTTCAAAAGCACAAAATAGATGAGGTTTGTTATGATAATGGTCGTTGTCAATGTCATTTATATTTAGTTTCAGGATTTTCATATGTTAACTTGGTTAATGAATCTTTCAATTCTTATTTGTGCATGATGTATCTGGAGTATTTAGTGATCTGCTTCATCTTTTCGAGCTTAATAAGGTGATAAAGATTTATTCAAATTCTAATTTTCATATTACATTTTTCAAATAAAAATTATAATGCCAGATTATCTTTGCAGGCATTTTGGTCCTAATCTTGTGAAGTAGGGAGAATCAAAAGCTGGAACATCAATGACTTCAACAATTAGGAATTGTGATAAAGCTTGGGAAGCTCAGCCTTCTCAAACATCACCAGGGGATAGTGAACAATCATCCACAAAGCCGAGAAAGGTTATAAAGGAACATGAGGTACTGTTTCAACTACAATCGCTTTGGATTTTTCTGCAATCTTTTCATGATTATGGAGATTATCATTCTCTTTAATTTACTACTTTGGTCTTTAAGAATTATTGGTTTGTAGACAAGGAGTTTCTAAGTGGAAGCCTTTTTAGTTTTTTGAATTTTGAACAATGAACAATATTTGAAGTATTATTGTGTATTTGATGGTGTTATCTTTTTAATCTAACTCAAGTTTTGTGTTTCTCCAAATTATGTCAACAAGTTCTCTATATTTCTCATTTCATATAAATCATCACAAGTAACTAATGACTTATAGATACTCCTTAAAATCATATTTAAGTTTATAGGTGAAGCGAATAAGGTATAACTCCAAGTTCCAGGCTCATAATGTATCAACATAATAAAAAATTTTGGTTCTTTAAATTATTCAATGTTTTTCATATATAAATCTTAAAAAATTGAATATCATATTAATATTCCTTATGAAAAAAATAGTCACTAATTATCAAGCTGGAAAACTAAAAAAACTAGACTAATTGTTTGAGAGGTTAACTCTCTGCACTAAATCTAGATGGAGTTTGCAATGCATTAGTAATGAACTCTTTTGCTAAGTAGTATATATATGGAGGTGTTAGTGCTAAAAAAAGTTCATTTATTGATACAAATTCCTAATGTAGTCAACTTAGATGCATAATCTAATATACTTTAACATATACAATATGTTTCATTGCATTCATTTAGCTTTCAAAATATATATTAATCAATCTAATCTAATCATATTTTATAATGAAAGATATAGAAAACTTATTCTAATGCTAAACAATAGATTTGATTATGAAGTCTTATAACTTAAATAGATGAAATTCTATGTACTACGAACAAGGATAACAAAAGTACTGCTCAAATAATATGATAATATCAGACATAGAGTTTAGATGTTTGTTTAACTCTCCTTTGCAATATCAAATTGAAAGATGAGTAAAATTATAAATATTTTTAAGTCATTCATAATCATAGGTCAAAATAAATCAAATTTACTTTAATTTCAATTTATTAAAAACTATTCATATATGATATCTGATATTTCAACTTTGAGACAATCAGTATTCTATTGAAAAGCACATGAAAGAAATTGGTTGAAGTTATCATGTGTCCCTATTTAATTTTTAAATTTAATATTGGAATTCTTGCTTAGTTTTCAATGATGGATAATAACTCAAACAATACTCATTAACATCATTGTTCCCTATACAAATAATAAATGTGCAACGGGTTTATTTGTCACCATCTTTGAGTATCTATCTCTACATTGAAGTCTTACACTCTTTCTCATGTGTTGCTATAAAATATTTGCCCTTTCAATTTCACACGTTTTCCTTCTTTTTAGTTACAAAAGAAAGCTTTCTTCCTAAAGGTGGTCCTTTGTAAGACAATGGACAATCATTACTCACATTGCAAATAAAAAATGGCTAGAATGAAGAGGAAGGAAATACTAAATAGAAAGAGGAAGAGGAATTATTCCATTCAACAAAATCGAAATGATAGTAGAAATGGTTAAGTGATTAATTTAGTTTAAATTTTAACTTTCTTATACCAATGCTAATTGCTTTGTGTTGTCATATTCTGCCAGTCATTACTTATTTCTCCATGCTTGAGCTAATTTGTTTCCATATTTCTATCAACAGGTCATCTTTGTGGAGTAATAGAAGCTATGGGCCCCTCAATGGAGCCAAATATCCCTTTACTACCATCATTAAGTAACACCTTTCCAAGAGAAAACAATGGACTTTTTCATGGATTTCAAAATACTACTTATTTCTCATCTTGCAAAAAGAAGTCCACTGCCAATATAATAGAAGATTCAAATGCAAGTTTGATGAGGAGTCCATTATCAAACATTACAAATGGTTATATGCTACTTACCAACTCCGTCTTCAATTATATTGTTACAATTATATTTCATTTAATTTGATTTATGATATTTTTCCTTACATTTTCAGATGTTAAATTGGAAATGTTAGGATGAAAATTACAATTAACAATACCTTAAAGGAAAATAACTTAAACTCTCTTCATTCATGGAGAATTCTTCCATGATTCCTAGATTGAAAGCAAATAATGGTACTGAATTTGGAACGTATAACACACGTAGTGCGTTCACCATATCATTAATTTATTCTTTATATTTTTTTTCTTACTGTTATGAAAATCAGGCGGAGTGCGTGACATCAATTATTCCTCAAATACTTCATCCTTAACATGCTAAGCTTTTTGTTATTTGCAGCACAATTATTATAATAAATCTCAATTTTTAGTGAATTGGATAATCTCTAAGAATATCATTTTAGTTGAAACAATTTTTATTACATGAGATATTATAGGAATAAAATTATAGTTGGCAAGCATTTGATACAACGGTCTAAAATCATCCAGTTGTATGAAAAAAATTATTCAAGAATTTTTCGACTCTTTGCATTGCATAGGAGAATCATCTTTACAACCATCATCAATTGTATCTGCGAGTTAATTGATCCATTTCAAGATTATGAAGGTATATAACACATTCCTTAAGATGATAATATTATTCTACTAATGATATTTTTACTCTTCTATTTTGTCGATAGTAGATGTTATCCATAAGTTGAATACAAAACAATGTATAAAACTATATTAAAATTATTTTTATATGGTTTGTTTCATACCACTAAAGAATTAAAGGGTAATGATACTTTTTAAATTAATCTCATTTTATTATCAGATACTTATGCAGAGCTATATAAAATTGTTAATATAAAATATAAAAATGACTAAATTGTTTAAAAGTTTAAATTTAGTAGTAAACAAATTAAGAAGTAGTTTTAGTCTTTAGGAGTAGTTATAAAATTAAATAATAAATAAATATGTCTTCCTTTCATATAAAGAATTATTTGCTTCTTTATTTATTTATTTATTTATTTTTGTTATAGTGCTCCATGGTTTTGATGACTTAAATTTGGTGAGGGCCATGATGACTTCCCACTTAATCATGATTCATACAATGAAGGTAAACGTTTCAAGTTTTTAAACAAAATTTACCTTTGCGCAATGTTCTAAAACGTACCGTAAGCTCACCGGACCAGTTAAAACTAGCCTGCCATCCGAATCGAGGTTGGACCTGAACCGCTTTTGCAAAGAATCGCCCATGAACGCGAGATTCGGTCGGGAATCGGTAAATTGGAAATCGGCCCAGCCAAAAAACCGGTTCGAACCTTTTTTTGTAAAAAAATGCAAGATTGCATTATTTTGGGGTTTTTTTTTAAAAAAAAAGGCCTAAAATCTCATATTTCCTAATTTTTTTTCTTTTCTAATATAGGAAGTAGTAACTTGAGAGATTTGATCCATATGAATAATGTTTATTTTGATTAAGAGATGAATTATATTATGTTCTATGGGTTTTGTTGATGCCTAATTTAATTTTTAGTTATTTTATGACATATATTTTATTTTGTATTTTTACATATTTATATAAATGCATGTTTTATTATATACCGTTATATTCCTGTGATACCTCAATTTGAACTGGTTAAACCTCTGAACCCTTGCCTCGACCAGTTAAATGTCCGATTCAATTTTCAGAACCTTGCCTTTGCGTGTGTGTGTGTTTGAACTCACAAAGATTTTGTGTTTCTATTTCTCATGTCACAGGATATAGACTACATTTAGAACAAATGAAGAGAAGGTAAAATTTATTTATTAAAAAATTTTACTTCTTATTTATCAAAGTAGTCTTCCTTACATTTAATATTTGTTAAAATAGGATACTTTGGATCTTGATCTAGATCATGAATGTCAAGACTGCAAGGCAATGATGTGGCTTTAGGCAAGATTTGCAAAAAGCAAAAGATATAATAGTCCTAGATTTTCATTGTGTTGTAAGGAAGGGAAAGTTCATTGCCTATACTAAAAGCACCTCCTGAAACTGTTGGTGGATCTTCACAAATGGATGATGGAAAAGTAAATATTTAGAAAAAATCTAAGAGCTTTCAACGGCATGTTCTGCTTTACATCAATAGTTGGAAAAATTGATCGTCCAATCAACAATGGAATTGCTCCTCCAATCTTCCTTTTGGGTGGACAAAATTATAACTATATTGGAAGTCTTATCTCTCTCTAATGAGAAACCTATATTTGCCCAACTTTAAATATATGACACTTGAGAATGAAGTAGAAAATAGAATCAATGCATTAAGGTAATTGTTAACCATTGTTATACTAACTACTATTTGTATTATGATATCATAAATAATTAAAAAATATTTTGTTGCAAAATTTTCAAGCAAGGACAAAATGCTAATGACCTTGATTGTGAAATAATTTAGTCATTTTTAAAGGGAATGCTTGATGATTTCAATGTTCTTGCAAAGTCATTTAGGTACGTAGAGATAGATACAAAGAAGGTAATTTTTCTTATGTCAAGCTTAAGTTATCGAGGAAAGGAATATTGATGGAAGAGATATTTGTGTTTGGTATTTGAGGTTGCGTTTTAATTGTGGGTGATATTGATAAGTCAACAACTGATAGAGATTTAGTTATTGAGACTCTAGGTAGAATGCTTAAAAGAATAGATGCCTTGCACCCTATGTACCTTGGTTTACAATATCCTTTGTTGTTTCCATATGGAGAAGATGGAGATAGGCAAGATATCTCAATAACCAAATCATCAAGAAGACCATTGTCTAATAAAAGATCAAAAATAATCATGAGAGAATTTTTTGCATATAGGATTCAAGATAGGATTAATGAGTCCCTTATCATTCTTCAATCAAGGAGATTATTTCAATAATTTTTGGTTGATAGCTATACTATGGTTGAATCAGAAAGATTATAATTTATTAGGCAAAACAAATGACTAAGAGTGGATCAATATAAAGGCCTACATGAATGCTTGGTTAGAGGAGAAATTGATGTTGTAGCTACTACGGAGAGATAATTCTTCCAAGTTCATTTACAGGCGGACCAAGATATATGTTTCACAATTGTAAAGATGCATTTGCCATTTGCAAGTATAATTGGATATCCAAGTTACTTTATCACTATAACTTGCAATCCTAAATGGAATGAAATAAAGCGATTTGTTTAAAAAAATGGATTGAATGCTGAAGATAGACCGGCATTTTATGTAGGGTGTTCAAAATGAAATTGGACAAATTGATAACAGACCAAAAAAAGGTCAAATCTTTGGAAGGATAAATAGATGTAAGTAACATCTTTCTTCCAAATTTATAAATTTACTAAATTCATTTTAATGTATGTTAATGGTAATTTTTTGTTTTATAGATGTTTGTACTATTGAATTCCAAACGAGGGTTGCCTCATGCCTACATCCTTCTTTTCATCCATCCTTAGTTCAAACCATAATCATCGGATAACATAGACAGGTATTTCTCCTGAAATCCTAGATAAAGACATTAATCCAAAATTGTACAAAGTGGTCCAAAAATTCATGGTTCATGGTCCATGTGGCCATTATAATTGGAATAGTGCATGCATGATCAATAGGGCTTGCTCAAAGTTTTACCCCAAGCAATTTAGATCTAGAACAACTATTGATGAAGCTAGATTTTGTAACACCCTAATATTTAACCCAATACGCCTAGGACGTATCAAGATTAATTATTAGTCGTTACTTGTTTTAAAACTCTTTTAGAAATAACTTAGAGGAAAATACAGGTAAATTTTTTTTTTATGAAACATGTAAAACAAAGTGCGAGCCAATCGCGCATAACATAAACGGAATGTGAAGCGGAAGAATAAATCATACAATTCAAAAGCCATAAAGAACACATCAATCATGAAAACATTCCTCATAACATTAATTAACATAGTTTAGTACATTACTATAGTAATATAAAGGAAAGCATAAAGTCTTACCCATATGAGTGGTAGTTGCAGGACATAGAAACTGGAATATATCAACGGATAGGAAAATGAAGGCAAGTACATGCTAAGATCCCAAAAGATAAAAATGCCCAACTATCACTACCCTCACCCTCCACGTGATTTATGATGCCGAATCCTCAAATGGGGAGATGTAGACCGTGACCGCGGAGCTCCCGATGTAGCCCATGAGCGGAGATCTAGGCACGGAATCGAGGGATGGTGTAGCCTCTGCGATGTGGTCGCCTTTCGGCATCAAACGCGCCTCCATGCCTCCCTTGGTGACCCGTGCTCGCTATCTCCACGAGATCTATAGGAAATGAAGGGAAGAACCCTCAGAGGATCGGCCTCCGACTAGAGAACGGGAACATACTTGGGTATCCGCGTGCGCCGATGAGGAAGGATGGGACAACGTTCTTGCCCATCTTGGGGTCGCGTCCTCTAAAGACGAGGCCGTCGCCAAAAGGTGAAGTCGAATCGAAATGATAGCTTGGAGACGGGGAAAGCAAACGGGCGTCCCACGTACACAAAACGCGCACCTCACAATGACCATTGATGTGGTAGGACTGATGCTCGGGTCATAGTGCATCTCCCAAGTGGGCGGGTCAATGAAAATCACGAACGACGTGCATCGATGTCCTAAGACGTAATAGAAAGAGAAATAGAGAGAGAGGTGAGAATCTTGCTAAAGAATCTCAGGAGGAAATCTCTATCTATGTCATCGTTCACGTCCCAGGAACCTTAAGTTTATTATGAAAAGGTTAAGCATGCATAGGTTCATTATGAAATTTTCACAAAAGATATTTATCCAAGGTCCATATCTTTTATAATGAATCTTAATGCATGTATGCAACATAATAGTTCATGGATGCATGGCAG
Organism: Dalbergia oliveri; assembly: GCA_030441495.1. NCBI lineage: Eukaryota > Viridiplantae > Streptophyta > Magnoliopsida > Fabales > Fabaceae > Dalbergia > Dalbergia oliveri. The sequence continues at coordinate 14,097,805 of JAMLFY010000010.1, forward strand.
TCTTTAGGCAAATGTAAACAATAATCAAACAACATTTAAGTGGCATGAAACTTTTCTTTGAACATCATTCCTTCATCTTAATCTTGTGACACCAAACATAATAGTAACTGCACCCTTAAACTAGGCTATGAGCTCATACCTTAACTAGTCGTCACTAGTTCTTACTTATCCTCTTGATAAGTGAATCATAAACATAATCATAATCATAATCATAATCATCATAATTCGACTCCCAGAGTACAGGTAGGGGCCTAAGGATCACCCATCATGGGACTTTTTCCTTCTTCCTAACGCATCGACTGGTTAAGACCAACGACTTTGTCCGCTTTGGAGCTAATGTCTATGCCCTCACGGTTTTACCTTCCTCACCGGAGCAGGAGAAGTACGTCTCGGTGTGTCACCTTAAACATCATATTTCTCAAAAACTTTCTTAAGTCTCTCAAATTTGACGGAATTCGGAGGCATAACAACTACTCTCCAATTCCTCAAATTTGAGTCATGCTACATAATCTCAATCACATGCATTATTTTCATGGAACTTCTCAAATCAATAACTTTCTAGTTCACATGAGCATATTCCTCAATCTCATTCATGTTTTGAAACCTCATGCATCTTAAATACATGGCACAACACTTCATCATATCAACATATCAATTATTCACATAAGGTTTCATACTTGAAATGTAATCATATTCATGTCATTAAGATATACTCTCTCGGTCTCATGCTCACATCACACCTCCTATCCCATGGTGTCTTATGCTTTGGCCCTTAGATGTCTAAATTCTTTATAGTAATCTTATCACCCATTGCAAGTCTTTATCATATCTAGGGGTTTGTTCTTTATAGTTCTTCTAACATTATGCTCACTAATTCATCCAACAGCATTATATAGATTACTCATCAAAATCATTTATTCAACTACGGGATTCTAGAATCTATGCCTTAAACTCTTGTCTAAGTTCTGTCTTTGCCTAAGGTTCTATGTTCAACTCCTAGGCATAATCACCAATTATGTACCATATTCCTTAAGCTCAATTATGCTTGAACAGAAGTTATTATTCTTGTGTCTAAGTGCTTTAAGATTCTAGTTCCAATTCCTTCCTAATTGTTTAGTTTTCCAATCCTTTTAAAACGTTCCTCACTTCGCTCAAGCATAATATTACGCATTCTAACTCCTCAAAGAGAATTTATATAGTGGCCACAAGGATAAGACAGAAACCAAACATGTTCATCACACAAATCACATAAACTCATGTTATAAGTGCACACGAGTTGCTAGTTTTCTCTTGGGACAATTTCAGAAGCAAAAGTGTTTTGGTAATCGATTACATGTGCCTAGTAATCGATTACCAGGAGCTAAATTTATTCTGGGTTTAAACAACCAGGTATCGATTACATAGAATGGTAATTGATTACTTAGGGTTAAACCTTTGAAAAATAAAGAACATAGGAGTAATCAATTACAATATCAGGTAATCGATTATAGGTTTTAAGGAGAGGTGTTTCGGCATGAAGAAATACCTTGGTAATCGATTACATTGTCTCTGGTAATTGTAACATCCTAGTTTTCTTCAGATATTAATTGAGGAAACTTAATAGGAATATTAGAATTCTGCCAGAACGTGGTTATGATGAGCACGCTTATGAGCGAGTACAAAAAAAAAAATTTAAATAGTACTTCACGGGCTTGCGGCCTTGGCCATCGAAATTGGAGAATTTGGGACCCAGAGGTGCCCCAAAGTTAGGAAAGATGAAATAAGATTAGACATGTGTGGAAATGATAATGTTATGCTTAGAATTGCTTTACGGATAATATTGAGATTGGTACGATGTTTACCCGTTCGTGAGATTTCTGTGCGGTTTTTAACACCGAAGACACTCCCATTACTACAACTAGATAATATCCCCCAAATCAAGACAAGTGGAAGGCCAGATTTAATCTTGGAATCCAAGATCAAATCCTAGCCATCCATCATAACCTAGTCCACCAAATTCATCATGATTTTTTAACAAATATCTTGCCTTGCATTTATTACAAGCCTAGTCACTTAATCTTCTTAACCAAGCCAAGCATCATCTCGGCCTTCAAGGGAAAAACCAGAAGGTGAAGTGCCTCCATAGCCAAGAGCTCCATCTTGCTTTCATCTCACAAAAACCCTAGCTTCGAATCATCAAAACCCAAATCTTCCTTCACAAAAATTGATCTACACTTCCACCTCTACAATTATAACCGATTGAAATTTCAAAAACCTCATCCTTCTTACACATCCATCATAGATCAGAGGAGGGTTTGAAGTTGTGTGGAGAGTTTTGGTTGTGAAGAAATCCCACCTTGAAGCAAGCTAGAGATAGAACTTGTGAACCTTTAAGAGTAGGGTTTCCTGCTTCCTTTTTGTGAAATTTTTCAATTCTGTTTTAGCTTGCCCTAATTCCAAAAATTTTGATGATATTGATGATTAACATATTGATATTGATGTATGAATTTTTGTGTTGTGTTTGGATGGTTTTAAAATGGGTTTTCTCTCAAGTGAAATTGGAACTATTTTGCTAGACTGATTTCTTTCTGGAATTAGAACTTTTCACAAATTTTCTGGAAATTTTGTGGGTGGTTTCATGAGCCATGAAAATTATATGTTGTAGTTAACCTCTTAGACTAACCACACGAATTTTCTTAGGGGTTAATTCTAAGGTTTGATGCCTCAAAAAAATTAGGAACCGAATTAACTGCCTGTTGAATTGTTGAGACTGAAGTAACAAACTTGTCCGAATTTTTCATCATAGCAATTGATTGAGTAGCTCCTGAAATTTTTACACAAGACTAATAACATGTTGAAATACCTCTGTGAATTTTCTTGTACCATGATTCCATCGAATTCTAGGGCTAAATATTTTGAGAACACAAGTCTGGACTATGAATTGTGGCTTCTGACCACCAGATTTGCCTATTTTATTGAAGTGGTTATATAACTCTGATTGCCCTGAAATTTTTACAGGTTGTTTTAGACACATTGAAGTGTCATGTGAAATTTTCCTTAAGGTTGGAATGGTTGTTTGGTATAGTAACAAATTGTTGTGCCTGGAACTTCAATTTTTCCAGGATAATGAGATGTGGAAATGGCTGAAATTCTATGATAGTATGTACATATCTTACTGTGTATGTTTGAAACATATGGGGAAAAAGAAACAAGGCTTAGAAAGAATTGAGAGGGAAGGCAAAAAGAAGGACTTCCCTAGAAAAGTTATGAGTCGATAGACGTATCGGCTAGGCATAGACCCTGAGTGATCCGAAATGGAAAAAAATGAAGTTCGGTGATCTAATAGGAATGAGCTCATGTCCTAGCAGTCTATGGTCCTCGTGAAATTGTGAAATGTGAATGTATCTCTCTGAGAATAAGCCTTCCCTATGTTGAGAAAATTGAGAAAGATATGAGAAATGGAGTTCCTGATTGTACATATTATTACTCGATCGATTATTGTGATATTATCCTTAGTTCCCCTTACGGTTTTCAAGATTTCTATGTATGACTTTGTATGAATATTGTATATGCATGAATTGCTTATCCTTACGTGTGTAGTATATGGGGGAAACTACCCTACTGAAGAATTTTATAATATTCTCACCTACTTGTATGTATTATATTGTTCAGATTTGACAGATGTCGTCCCTGTGTTTTTCCTGATTCGCCACAATGGGTGTGGCAATACTATCCAGCTTGGACCGCATGTACGCGTTGGTTATTCCCAGTTTCTGATCTACATGTTCTTTGATCGTCTTCAGGACTTTGGTCTTTGCCGCGACTTCGACCCCGCTTTTCCTTATGACGGTGTGCCCCTTCACATGGCCCATCCTGGAGCGTTTGAGATCCCCTCGCTCCACCCGTATATCAGCCAGGAACACACCCGCTTCGTCATCCTCCTCATCTGACTCAGATCCTTTGAGGACCCCGTGCCCCCGGAGGTGAGGTCATCGCCCCGATGGCCAACGGCTTCCTTATCAGGAGGAGACCTCCAGAGACGGATGCATTGTACATAGTAATAGGATAGTCTTAGGACCTTACTGGCTGGAGTTGACGTATTATTAGTCTTCTTTTGCTACGTTATATCTATATGTTATTTTGAGCAGGTTGGGTTTTCGGAAGGGGAACTAGTCTTGTTCATGATAGAGATTTTGACTAGTTAGGGGTTGTTCTGGTTACCTCTTATGATAATGTATATATTGTAACTTGACCTTAGGTCCATATATATCTATTTGATTTTGGCTACGACTATATATATAGTACACTTCTTTATTACTACATGTTACGACTAGTGCATATTCAAAACATTAGTAATACCCCAACTACCATGTTAGTACTCGAGGAGAATGTAGAGTTGGTAGGGTGTTACAGGAATCAATTACCAGAACCAAAAGTCCTTTGAAAAACCCCTTGGTAATCGATTACATAAAATGGTAATCACTTACATAAGTTGGTAATCGATTACCAGGACCTCTTGAAATTTGAGAAAACATGATTTTTGACACACTCCAAACTATTTAAACACCTTGAGACCTCATAAAACAGTTTTCCAACATTTTTGAAATCAACCTTTCATTTCACAAAACCAAACCATCCTTGTTTCACACTAAACATATCCACTTATCATGGTTAAGTTTCCTTTTTAAGGTACTTAGGGCAAGTCTTTGAGCTCTAGAGTATTTAGGTGATAACATAATCTTAAACATGCTATGCACTTCATTTTACTCCTCATTACAAAGTAAAGTGAGAGCATAAAATAAATATGAGATGCAACTCATTATTATCTTCAAGGATTAAGTGATGACTTGAAATATAAACATGAAATGCAAGCTTGGGAATTTAAATATGGAAATGCAAGTTCATTCATTTATCTTTGTGAAATTAGTGATGACATCAAAATAAACATGAGATGCAAGACATAAACTTAAACATGAATGCAACTTATTTTTATCTTAACTAGAGCTCTACAAGACTTTAGAGGAACATCAATGGCCTTAACCCAACATGTATCTTAACAATGGAAGATGAGCTTTAGAGTTCTTAACACCAAGTCTTCAAAGAAGTCTTTGGTTTGAACTTCATCATCAAGCTCAAGAAATGGATTAAAACCAAAAACATCAACACTTTAACAAAAAAATATAGAGAACTACTCATATTCTTTATTTTATTGCTCATGGGCTTCAATCTAGAGTAAACTCTTAGACGGCCGACCAACTTTAAGGTTGGCAAGGGTAAGCTTAGAGCTTTTGAAATCTTAGGATTAATTTTTCTTAACAAAACTTTTGTGCTCTACTTTACAATTTTTAGCAAACTTTTTCAAACCAGCAAAGGAAACCGAAATCATGAAGAGGAAAAGAAAAGAAAACCACAAACTTTATCAAGGAAAAAGAAAGAAATCAAGGCATGTATGGTCCAAGACCAAGTTGTTTCAAGCTTTAGAGGTTTCTTACATGACAACAACAAGTCATTATCTTGAAACCTCATCATCAAGCTCATGTTCTCTTTATAAAAGGGCCTCTTGGCCGAAGAAGAAAAAGGGAAGAGGAAAGAGTTTGAAACCAAGAGAAAGCTAGAACTTTTCTTAAGAACACAAGCCAAAACATTAAAACAAAACCTCTACCTAAAAAGGTCTTGAAGAGAGATGTAAGGAAGCTTTGTTTTCTGATGAAAATGAGAAGGAAATCCTCTTAAATCTTGAGGAAAAACTCAGCCAAAGAGGAGAGAGAAAAGAAGTTCTTTGTGCTTGGAAAGAAAGCTTGAAGTTTGCTCAAGTGTGTAAAGGATTCTAAGGGCTTTCAAGCTAGTGTATTTATAGAAGATAGAGAGCTCATGGATGGCCTTTGAGGGGGAGAGTGGCTGGCCATTTGAGGAGGGAAGAGAGAAGAAATATCTCTTTGATTGGTATGGTGGAGAGCATGGGCAAGGTATGGTGAGGTATGGGTTTGGGTATGGCTTAGGCATGGGCTTGGAGTACAACAAAAATCAACATGTGGCACCATTTTGGGGGAAGATTTTTACCAACATATCAGCCAAGGGGAAAGGGATTTTGTTCATATAATTGTGGTTTAAGGATGTGTTTAGATGTTTCTTTGATTAAGGTTTTGATTAGGAGTTTATAAGAAGGTGTTTAGGTAAGGTAATTGGGTAATTAGGAAGGTCAAGACTTGATTAGGGAGTGGTCATACTAGATTAACAAATTAAATTTATTTTCTTAGTCAAATGAGATATGACACAATTCCTTAATTTAAGAAATTGGAGAGAAAACACTATTCAAGATTCCATGACTAGGAATCTTGAATTAAAGAATGCAATTAGAGTTTATCTAAGCAATCTTAGGTTCTAATTAACCTTAATAAATCATTTTGACTCTAGATTAATTATCGAAATAAATTAATCTTCGATTAGAGCCTAATATTGCTTAGGTTTGCTTAATTGCGTCATTAGGCTCACTGGACACGTTCTAGGGGCAAATGGTAATTTTACACTAAAACTGCCCGGGACCTTCTGGGCCCAATAAACATCAAACATCACTTAAACATCATCTCTAAACTTCCTGAAAATTTCCTAATCAAACGAAACCTTTTACCCGTGTAGACATAGGAGGGTATTTTGGTCATTTTGAGCCGAAGTTCAGAAAATGAGATTTTCATCTCTGATAACAACCATAACAATTATATCCCCTTTAAACATTGAGTTGACCTATTCGAGGATTGCCAATATCCTTTAATTTCTGTAAAAATGACTCTTAAGGGCATTTTGGTCATTTGTACTTGAACAGGAAAAATCGAGGCGTTACAGAATTTCCTAAATACAGAAGATAGGACCACGGTAGAACCATCAACAACAGAAATTGTGTACCGGATAATAGATATACATAGTTCCATCCAATCCAACAATTCTTTTGAAGTATGGTTGTCATGTCAATGTCTAATATATACTTCCCAGAACTTTGCAATAAAATATCTTTTCAAATATGTTTATAAGGGTCATGACAGTAGTGATTATAGGTTTGTTCCAAAGGATGGAACAAGAACATATAATGTTAAAATTGATGAAATTTGAAATTATTATGATTGCCGATACATTTCTACATGTGAAGCATCATGGAGATAATTTTGTTTTGAAATTCAATTAAAAGAACCTGAAGTGATTAGGTTACCCTTCATTTGCCTGACAACAACCTATTATTTTCAAGAACCATAAACATTTAACAGATGTTCTAAATAGAGCATAAACAAAGAAGTCAATGTTATTGGGTTATGGAAGCTAATACACTATTTAGAAAGGCAAGAAGTCTTACATACAATGAGTTGCTAACAAAATTTGTATGGAAAGATGAAGTTTCAAGGTGGACTCCAAGGAAGAGAGGGTTTGCTATAGGTAGAATTTCCCATGTTCCAACTAGAAGTGGAGAAGACTACTACCTTAGGTTGCTGAATATTCAAAAAGGATGCCAAAAGTTTGAGGATATAAGAACAGTTGATGGCATTGTTTACAATTCTTTTAAGGATGCATGTTATGCTTTAGGGCTACTTCAAGATGACAAGGAGTTCATTGATGCTATATAGAAGGAAGCTCATGGGCTTCTACTACTTATCTTAGAAGATAGTTTGTCATATTATTGTTATCAAATAATATGAACAGAATGTGAAATTGTATGCGAAAAATGTTGGGAGCATCTTGCTAATGATGTTGTTTACATGCAATGTACAATGCTTCAATCCCAAGGTATTTTAATTCATTACTTTACATATTACTTTTTTGGTTGTCTATTGTATTCAGCTTCTTTATATATCTTTTAGTGATTGAATTATAACAAAATTAAAAAACTTGCAAAAATCTTTATCTCAAATGAGCAGAATAAAAATGTTACGCGAAGCAAAATAAAAGAATTGCTTCACTCTAATAGAAGATCATGAAAAGAATACACAGATATGTCATTCCCTTTAGATGATTTGCTTTTTGGTCTAGAAGATAGAATTATAACGGATGAGTTGAACTTCAATAAGGAAGCTTTATTAAAAGAGGTCCATGGATACTTGCAAACCATTACTCCTAATAAAGGATAACATATGATGAGGTAATGAATGCTATTTATGGCAATAATGGTGGATTCTTTTCTTATATGGTTATGGTGGAACAAGAAAGACATTTCTTTGGAAAACTTTATCTGCGTCTATCAAGTCAAGAGGTGACATTGTGTTAAATGTCGCATAAAGCGGTATTGCCTTTTTACTTCTTCAAAATGGAAGAACAACACATTCAAGATTTCAAGATTTAAGATTCCACTAAATATCATTGAAGAATCCACTTGCAACATAAAGCAAGGTAGTGTTCATGCGAAATTACTATGCAAAGCAAAGTTGATTATATGGGATGAAGCACCAATGCTAAGCAAATTTGCTATGAGGCATTAGATAAATGCTTGAAAGATGTGAACAGATTTTCACTTACATATAATCCCCATCTAGTATTTGGTGGCAAAGTTGTGGTGCTAGGGGGACTTTTGGCAAATTCTACTTGTTATTCCAATGGGTTTGAGAAAAGATATTGTCCAATCATTTATTAATGCATCATACTTGTGGCCTTATTGCAAAGTACTTTGTCTATCAAGGAACACGAGGTTAGCTAGTGGATCAATGATAGACATTGATTGACATAGAAATGTTTGGCAAATGGCTGTCAGAAGTTGGTGATGGTGTTGCAGGTGATTCAAGTAATAGAGGTGCTGAAACTTGAAGGTTGTATTCCAATGGATATTGAAAATATAGATGGTGCATTTGATGAGCTGATAAATTTTGTTTACCCTGATGTAGTGTCAAATTTAACAAATGCAAATTACTTCAAGGAAGATCTATTTTGGCTCCAACTTTGGAAATTGTTACAAATGTTAAAAACTACATAATGCCCAAACTACCAGGGGAAGAAAGGTATATTTAAAGCTCTCAATTTAGTGTGTGCAGAAAGAAAGGAACATGGAATCTAATTCAAAAATTATAAACGGGATTAATTGTTTAGGTTTTCCACCCCATAAGTTGATCTTAAAAGAAGGGCTTCTAAAATGTTGTTGAGAAATATTGATTAGTCAAGTGGGTTGTGCAATGGAATAAGATTACAAATTAAAGTATGGGAAATCTTGTTATTGAATGCCTAACACTTACAGGAATCCAGTTGGTCAGGTCATTTTGATTCCAAGGATAAACATGGTTCCTAACAATGAAATAGTTCCTATTAAGTTTCAAGATGACAATTTCCAATTATAATGTCTATTGTTATGACTATTAATAAGTTCTAACGTCAAATGCCATCTACAATTGTGTGATATTTACCAAGATTAGTTTTTACTCATGGTCAGTGATACGTTGCACTTTAATGAGTAAAGGGTAAAAAAGGTTTGAAAATTCTGTTGGAAAAAACATGATGGAATTTTTTAAGGATGTACTATAAATGTTGTGTACAAGGAAATATTTGAAAATCTTATCTCAAGAGGTTTGTAAATATGATTCTACTAATATTATTCATCAACAACTCTTTACAAACACATAAAATTCAATGCTTGACTACAAACATCTATTTTTTAAATCTTGTAGATGATTAACTCCTACTTTTACCCGCTTATACTATGCGGCGAAAAGGATTGCACCACCCTTTTTTCCAATCAAGAAAATTCAAATAATGATATAGCTTCTTATATTTGCTAACTCATCTATTCTACCTATCCATTTTATACATGCTAACTTTCATTTACTTTTTTTCAAATTATTCCCATGCACTACACGGGTAACTACACTAGTTTTATTGATAAAAGTCATCAACTCACAAATATTTTTAAAGAATGCTACGACTTTGAGCATTCTGTTGTATTGGGAATACGTAAGAGCAACAATTTTAGTCAGCTCAAATTGAATTCTCTTAATTTATTTGCTTAACATTCAATGGGTTTGTCTTAGATTTTTTAAATAAAAAATTCCATTTTAATCCTATTAAAAAAAACCCAAAATGAAAAATAAAATAAAATGAAAGAGAAAGTTTTTGAATTCTTTATTGTTTTGCACAACTTATTTAAGGTACTGCTTAAAGAAGAAAATATTAAAGATGTTGTATAATTAAATTCTTACCATTTTTTTTTATGCATAATTGACTTTTGAAGTCAAATCTGGTCTATTTAATAAAACAAAATAACGTTTATCATGTGAGTAGTAGTTTCTTCTTCCTCAAACCTTTGCAACTTCAAAGTTCAGCCAAGGACGAACTTGCCAAGCTACTGATTGGCCTAGCGGTGGATAAATAGGAACCACCACCAATTGGACTGGTCAAGATCAACTCAAATGCATATCTTATTATGATGAAGATGCCACATGTATTGGGGTTGTCATCCAAGATTGGTTAGCTCACTTTGCACCAGCAATTGGAGAAGATCAACGGGCAGATGATTCTTGTATAGCAAAAGCTATGGAACTTCTAAGTAAGGTCGTCAAAACGGCCAACCCATTTATCCACAAAAGAAATGAAGGCCTGGCTAAAAAAATTTTTATCCGTTTAATACCAACCTGAATTGGCCCAGCTGCATTTAACTCATAGGTTAAACGTACCAACTCGTAAGGTAAATGGTTAGCCAGTTAGCCCACTATTTTTTGTTTGTTTGCTTTTTGTTTCATTCTTTGTTGTTGTTGTTGTTGTTTCTCAAATACTATTGCCCAATCAGTAGCCACTCAACCAAACCAAATTTCACCCAAACCCAAACCATGCACCACCTACCCAAGTCCACAAACGAAATTGTAAAACAAACTCATGACCCCAAAAACAAAACAATATCTTAATTTTGATAATTGAGACCTTCTCATTAAGAAGCTTTAATATAAAGATAGAGAGTGAGAGTTAGGGTTTCCATGGAAGCCTCATACACACCTGCCTTTCCACTAAGCCGCCGCCCCATTAACCCTTGCCCCTTCCCAATCCCATCGAAGCACCAGAGTACTTTCACCATCATGCCTTGCCTAATCTGTTGAGGATCCCCATTTATCACGACTGAAGGAGCACCATCATTGGAGAAGTCGTGAGAAGGAAGAGTGTCGCCATTGCTTGCCAGCAAGGAAGAGTGCCACCACACCATTATAACACCCTAACTTTCACCTAATACGCTCGAGTCGCATTTGGCTAGTTATTAGCGGTTACGTCTTCGCTTCAAACTTGACTTGGCTTTCTTTAAAATACAAGTACTAAAATACGACTAAATTTTTCTTTTTGAACTTAAGACTTAATGTGACGGATGCGCATAGGGACCAACTTCTTAACAAAAAACATAACAACCAGGTATACATCACCACAACGATCATAAATAAACCATAGAATAAACACAACATAACTTGTAGTATTATATTATAATCATACAAAATCGATGCCCTTATGAATATAAGGACACTCAAGATACTAAATACACCAAGCAGGGTTAATGAACGCTAAACATAATTATAAACAGGCTAGACTAGTCTTCAAGCTTCCATTTCGCCTTTATTCGATGTGTGTAACTCCTACACGCGCTTCAAGGTAAATCATGAATATTCATCAATCCCGTTTGGAGACGAACATCTTAAGGAAGATCAAAAAGGGTGAGAATACTTATACAACATTTAGGAGGGCTCCCTCACTTTAACACAAGTGTCATCGCCGCTGCCCCAAGCATTCCGGGTTTCATTATAAAGTAGGTGTACATGCATAGGTTCAGTTTAGTTTCTAATCTTATATCCGAAGCTGTTCCTTTTAGCATTAGTCTTCATGGTAATGAATACAGCAGAGATTTTATGTATGCATGGCCATATTTGAGCATGACAATACACATAGATAACACACATCACTTAATCAAAGTATCAATGAAACATCAACGAAAATATGCATGTGCTCTTTTACTTTTTCATACTGAACTCCATGAGTTCCTTTCATAACTTTTTCCATTTTTCCACTTTTCCACCCTCATCATGTTCACCAAAATCCACTTAACATGCCGGCCCGACAATTTTATCATGGTCACCAAAAACTCCTAATCACCCATCGCCTAAATGAGCTGATTAACTAGCCGTTGCTAGATCATATATCTGGGAAAGAAGGGCAATCATATTTCTTTCTTGGATTACCCCCACAACCCTTAACTCTTCTGAAGTCATAATGGGATCATTTCCACATTATCATATCTTTTATGGATGCAACATGAGCATACAACCTTAGAACTTCATATAACATATCCGTCATTCATATTTCATATTCTCATGCATTTTAAATTGTGACATATCACATCATCACATCATCATGCCAATTATACATGTAACACCCCAATTTTTACTTAATTTTTACCTTCGTTTAGAATTATCGAATTACCTTTGGTAATTTTTCATATAATTCAAGACCAAACAATCCTCAATAAAGGAATATAACATTAGAAGAAGAATTAGGAGTAATTCGTGCGAAGTTGCAAACCCCAATTTTCTGATGTAAAATGACCAAAATGCCCCTGAGGTTATTTTACTGAAAATGAGGATTGGTGGGCCCCACCCATCCTCAAGGGGATGTTTTGATGATAATAAGGGATTGTTTGTGTTATGTGTGTTAATAGAGGAGAAGAATCTAATTTTGAGCTCCGATACGCGAAATGACCAAAACGCCCATGCGGCTATTTTAACTTCGATTTGCATGCCACTTAGCCTTAACCTCACTAAAATGTTTTAACATGTTTTTAAGTTATGATTGTCCATTGGTTAAGTCTGGGTAGCCTTGGTAGTTTTAGTAAAATGACCATTTTGCCCCTATCTTTGTGTAGCTTTGCGAATTTTGAGATTTTGATTCGTATAATGAAACCTAAGCAATATTAGGCTCAAATTAAAGCTTATTAAATTCTAATTATTAATCTAGAGTCAAAATTATTTATTTAGATTGATTAGAACCTAAAATTGCTTTAAAACACTCAAATTGCTTACTAATTCACCTAAGCCCTTAATTGTAAATTCTCTAATTTGCAAGAATACCTTACCTACACCTAAATAATACATGGAACACACAAATTTCCTCTTCCATGGGCTGTAATGGACGAAATTATTGGTCCATAATGCATCAGAAAATTTGTCAAAGAATGCACAAAAACCAAGGTATGAAAACAAGGAACCATGAAAACATGATTCCATGTTTTAAGCCACCAAACAAGATGATTTTTCTTCCTTGTTTCCTCCTCAAATTTGGTCAAACTTTCCTCCTTTTCTTGTCCATTTATGAGCTTCAAAATCTTCTATAAATAGGCATGCTTGAGGAGTGTTAGAAGCCTTGCTCATACTTACACATTTCTAGTTTCTAAAGCTCAAAAGCTCTCTTTCTTTCCTCCCTTGGCTGAAACCTTTCTTCAAGTTTTCAAGGAGATTTTCTTTCATTTCACTCAAAGAAACCAAGTTCTTTCCTTTCCTTCAAAACAAATTAGGTAGGGAGTTGTCTTTAAGCTTATTTCTATGCTTTGCTAAGTGTTGTTCTTGGTTCAAAATGATGATTTCATGGACTTTCTCTAGTTTTTCCATTCGGTTTTCTTTCTTTTCCTTTTAACATTTCGGCCATAAGGCCTATATGGGAATATGATGATAGCTTGATGATGAGGACCTTGAGTGTTGGTTGTAAATCCATCACAAGTTAGGCCTCTAAAGCTTGAAAATTCCACTTGATGCAAAACTTTAAAGAATGATGTTTTTATGATGTAAAATAAAGATCTTGAGTTTAGAACTTGAAAGATGTATTTTTCACTTTGTCTTGCTAAGATATATTGGGTTGAATTTATATTTCTCTAAAGTCTTGGAGGAGCTCTAGTAAAGAAATAAAATGAACTTGCATCCATGTTTAAGTTTATGCCTTGCATAACCATGTTTACTTTCTATGTCATCACTAAATTCTCAAGAATGAATAAATGAACTTGCATTCTCATGTTTAAATTTCCAAGCTTGCATTTCATGTTTATGTTTCAAGTTGTCACTTAATCTTCAAAGATAATAAAGAGGATGCATCTCATATTTATTTTATGCTCTCACTTTATTTTATAATGGCTAAAGAATCAATGCATGACATGTTTATTTTATGTCATCACTTAAAGATCCTAGAGCTCAAAGACTTGCCCAAGTATCACAAGCAAAGTTGGAACCATGGTAATAAGAACTCTAAAACTCACTTTCAATTTCCTTAAGATTATTGGAGTCAAAGAATTCATTCTTTAAGAAGTCTTGAGTTTGGAGCTTAATAAGATGTAATAAGAATTCTCTTCTCTCCTCTTCACCGGTCCAGTGCGGAACTACGCGCTTCCTTTAAGATTCTCTCTCCTCCACTTGGTCCGTGTGCGGACTACCGTCGATCCAATTTCTTGCATATCATGTTTATAATTCCAAGTTATCACCTTATAAAGACAAGATTAAAATGAGGTTGCATAGCATGTTTATGATTCTAGTTATCACCTAAATCTCTAAGCTCAAGACTTGCTCCTTTTATCTTAAGTGAAAATTTTAATCGTAAGATCTTTAATATAAATCGGCCTCATAATTAAGATAGGCCTAAAGTGATTTTAAATAAGCTACTGATTTAGTTCTAAAATTTCTTTCAAGAGTAACAAAAAGAATTAGTTTTAAAAGAAGTTTTAAGGCCTTGCAAAGATTTATCCTGATACTAGTATCTTACTTGTACTTAAAAATGTGATTTTAAGCAATTATGTGAGGTTCATGATTCAGCCACTAATCTGAGTTTAGTACTACTATATGATGATGGTTTAATATGTTTGAAGTTGTGATAATTATGGTTTATTGCTAAAGGAATGATTCTATGCATGTTAGAGATAAAACTAGCTTCCTAGAAAACCGTAAAAGCAAGATTTCTAGAACTTTAGAGAATGAAATTTATGCATTCGTTCAGAGCCTTTAGTGGCCTTAAGAACCAGATTTTATCATGTTTAGATAAGGGAGAATGATTCATAATTGGTTTAGTAATTAATTTTAGCAACATAGGGAAAGCCGGTAACGAGAAAAGGGTTAAAACGCAACTTCTAGCACACCATAAAACCTTAAGAACAACTTACGTCTATGCTGCCCATATAGTCTAATAATGTTCTTAAGGCTTATAATTGATGATAATAAATCCCTTAGATGCATAATTAATTAGTTCAATAATTGAGGTTGCCCATTTAGAGTTTTTGTTTAAGATAACTTTTTAATAAGGATTTATGATGATGCCACTTTGATGTTTTAAATGATAAGTCTATGTAGTGATTTGATGCTTATTAAGTATTTGACGTCATTGAATGATTTCTTGGCTTGCATGTTATAGTTGCGTTGCAAACAATGAGAATGCTTATGCATGAAATAATGAAATATTCTTTGTTATTTAAAAATTTACCCTTGTTGCTAAGAAAGTATATTACGAAAAGTGTAATTTGGAAAGGTTCTGCTAGGAAAGACTTGGTATTTAAGCGTGTCAATTTGTGACCCACCTCTCTTTCCTGAATCTCCCAGATGCATGATTATAGTTGTATATATATTATTCCAGAATAAGACTATAAATGAGAAATGTTATAAATGATTATGAATTGAGAATTGTATTATGATATAACATGCAAAGACTTAATGGTGACTTAAACTTATGAGGAAATGATCCTTTAGACCCATCAGACTATAGGTGGTGAAAAGGTGATTCTTGCCCCCTAAACCGTTCTCTCTCAAAGGGTAGAGTTTGGATTTTAACTTATCAAAAGGGATAAGTATATGCTAGTGACGACTAGTAAGGTATGAGCTCATAACCTAGATTACTCCCAAAAGGGTGGAGTATAGGGTGGCCCAGGAAAATGATGATGAAAGTAACTTTAAGTCACCTAAGAAACTAAGTAAATGCATTATGTGAATATGATGTTCTGCTATGCATAGTATTTATGAGATGATGATGAGAAATATGATGTTATGCTATGCATAGTATTATGAAATGATGATGAGGAATATGATGTGGTTTTATGCATAACTATGTTATTATATATGAAAGGAAAAGTTCATTATAAACATGACATGCTAAGTTTATGATGCATTATAAGACGCATGATTAACGAAACCTCTGGAAGTATATTTTCGAACTTAATAAATCAATCTTAGCATGCTCACTATTTCATAATAATCCCAGGTTCCTGGGACGATGATGATGACACGATGCATATGAGGTGAGTACCTACGAGATTCTTTTATAAGTTTCTCATTCCCTCTTTTTTTCTTTCCATCTCGTCTTTAGAAAATGATAGTGATGTTTGTGATTTCCGTTGATGCTCACTTGGTAGATGCATGTGATCTTGTGAACCAGCTTATTATCCTTGAGGAACGTATTGCTAGACATTGAGCGTAACTCGGATATCTATTCCTATCTTGGAGTGTTATAAATAGGTTCCGTTAATAGATGTTTTTCCATCCATATATTATTTATGTTTTGTTCGATTACCTACATCTAGCTTTCCTAAGTAGGCAATATCTATGTGATGTAATTATGGATGTCATATGATGGAGCCAATATGATGTGTTCTTCATGATATGTCTGTTCATTTCCCTTTATCCGATTATCGTTCACATTATGTGCGGCTCACATTTTCAATTATTTTTTAAAAAAAATGGCTCGTAATTTCACTAAGTATTTTCAAAGCATGATTAAGGAACTGAAGCAAAGAGTAAAGTCTAGTAATTAATCAGATACAACTAGGCGTATTGGGTTAATTATTAGGGTGTTACAATACACATAACATTTCATGCTTGAGGTATTAACATAATCACATCATTAAGATATGCTCACTTGCCCTCATACTCATATCACATCTCCTATCTCATGGTGTCTTATACTTTGGCTCTTACGGATCTTAAACTTGTGTCCAATTATCTTATCCTTCATTATGGATTTTTATAACACCTAAGGGATCATTACCTATAGTTCTCTCTAACATTTATGTTCACTAACTCATCCAATCGGCATTGATAGATTAAACATCATGATCATTACTTGACTATGGGGGATTGAGGATTGTACTCCTTAGACCTTTTTCAAAGTTCTGTGTTAAGATCCTAGGTTCAACTTCTAGGCATAAACACTTAATTATGGCTCATTTTTCTTAAAGCTCAATCATGCTGAACAAAAGTTATCATTCTCGTGTCTAAGGGTGTTAAGATTTTAGTTGAACCTTTCTATTTACTTAGTCCTTCATAACCGTCAACATTGTTCCTCACTTCTCTCAAACATAATCTTACCCATTCTACTCTTGAAACAGAATTCATAAAGTGGCCAACAAGATAGAAAAACCAAAGTATGGATCACGCACAATTTCATTAATCATGTTATAAGTGCACGAAGTTACTAGTCTCTGGAATAATTTCATGAGCAAAGGGGTGTTTTGGAATCGATCTACATGTGCCTGGTCGATTACCAGGGACTAAATCTTATTACTGGGTTCAAAATAACCGGGTAATCGATTACATATGATGGTAATCGATTACTTAGGGTTAAATCCGTTTCGGAGAAATGAAGAACATCAAGTAATCGATTACACAAATAGGTAATCGATTACAGGGCTTTAAGGACCAGTTTCTAACATGAAGAATAGCCTTGGCAATCACTTACATCGTATGGTAATTGATTACCAAAACCAAAAACCCTTCAAAATTCACTTTGGTAATCGATTACATGAGCCGGAAATCGATTACTAGAACCTTCTGAATTTGAGAAAACATGATTTTTGACACATTCCAAACTATTTGAACACCTTGAGACCTCATAAAACATTTTTCCAACATTTTCCTGGCATCATCCTTACATTTTACAAAATCAAACCATCATTTCATCATACCAAAACACATCCACTTTTCATGGTTGAAGTTTCCCATTGAAGATACTTAGGGCAAGTCTTTGAGCTCTAGAGTATTTAGGTGATAACATAATCTTAAACATGCTATGCACTTTATTTTATTCTTCATTGTAAGGTAAAGTGAGAGCACAAAATAAAGATGAGATGCAACCTCATTATTATCTTTCAAGATTAAGTGATGACTTGAAATGTAAACATGAAATGCAAGCTTGGGAATTTAAACATGATAATGCAAGTTCATTTATGTATTCTTGAAAGTTTAGTGATGACATCAAAATAAACATGAGATGCAAGGCATAAATTTAAACATGGATGCAACTTATTTTATCTTAACTAGAGCTCTTGCAAGACTTTAGAGGAACATCAATAACCTTAACCCAACATGTATCTTAACAATAGAAGATGAGCTTTAGAGTTCTTAACACCAAGTCTTCAAAGAAGTCTTTGATTTGAACTTCATCATCAAGCTCAAGAAAGTGGATTAAAACAAAAACACCAACACTTTAACAAAACAAATATAAATAGAACTACTCATATTCTTTATTTTATTGCTCATGGGCTTCAATCTAGAGTAAACTCTTAGAAACGGCCGACCAACTTTAAGGTTGGCAAGGGTAAGCTTAGAGCTCTTTGAAATCTTAGATTAATTTTTCTTAACAAAACTTTTGTGATCTACTTTACCTTTTTAGCAAACTTTGTCCAAACCAAGGCAAAAGAAACCAAAATCCTTCAAAGGAAAAGAAACCAAAATCACTCAAGAAAGAAAGGAAAAGGAATCGAAAATTATAAGCAAGGAAAAGAAAGAAACACAAGCATATATGGTCCAAGACCAAGTTGTTTCAAGCTTTAGAGGTTTCTCACATGACAACAACAAGTCATTATCTTGAAACCTCATCATCAAGCTCATGTTCTCTTTATAAAAAGGCCTCTTGGCTGAAAAGAAAAAGGAAGAGGAAAAGAGTTTGAAACCAAGAGAAAGCTAGAACTTTTCTTGAGAACATAAGCAAAAACATTAAAACAAAACCCCTACCTTAAGAAGTCTTGAGAATATGAAAGAAACTTGAGTCTGATGAATGGAGAAGGAAAATTCTCTTGAAACTTGGAGGAAGAAATCGGCCAAGTTGAGGAATTTGAGAGGAAATGAGAGAAAGTGCAAGAATGCTTGAACTTGGCAATGATCCAAAGAGCAACCAAGTCTTCAAAGGCTTGGTATTTATAGAAAAATAAAACATGTTGGCTGATTGGGTGAGGTTGACCTCATGTTCCATGAGGTGAGAGAATTTTTTCATGGAAGCATGGTGAGGCATGGGAGAAAGCATGGCTAGGCATGGGCAAGGCATGGCTTAGGCATGGTCTTTGAGTGAAACAAATCAACATGTGCTACACATGGGAGGGTGAATTTTCGGCCATTCTACAGCCAAGGGGAGGAATTGTTCATGTAATTGTGGTTTAATGATATGTTTAGGTGTGTCTTTGATTAGGCTTTTGATTAGGAGTTTGTAAGAAAGTGTTTAGGTGAGAAATGGTTAATTAAGGTGGTTCAAGACTTGATTAGGGTGGTCATACTAGATTAACAAATTAAATTCATTTTCTTAGTCAAATGAGGTATGGCACAATTCCTTAATTTAAGAAATTGAAAGAGAAATACTATTCAAGATTCCATGACTAGGAATCTTGAATTAAAGAATGCAATTAGAGTTTATCTAAGCAATCTTAGGTTTTAATTAACCTTAATAAATTATTTTGACTCTAGATTAATTATCGAAATAAATTAATCTTCGATTAGAGCCTAATATTGCTTAGGTTTGCTTAATCGCGTCATTAGGCTCACTTGGACACGTTCTAGGGGCAAATGGTAATTTCACTAAAATTGCCCGGACCTTTGTGTAACATCCTAATATTTAACCCCAATACGCCTAGGACGTATCAAGACTAATTATTAGTTATTACTTCTCTTTAAATTCATTTATAAAATACTTAGCGAAAAATACGGTAAATTTTTTTTTTTTTTGAAATGATTTATATAAAACAAAGTGCGAGCCTTCGCGCGTAACATAAACAACGTGAAGCGGAAGAATTAATAAAATGTACATAACATAAACATTAAAGAACACATTCATTATAAACATCATTCCTCATCACATTAGATAATATAGTTTAGTACATCACAATAGAAATATAACAGAAAATTAAAGTCTTACCCATACTAGCGGGAGAGCTTGCAGTACAATAACATAAAATAAGAAACATGATAACGAATACATGGAACAACCCCAAAAGATAAACACCCAACTAAGACTCTCCCTCCCTCCAAGCCATGGATGACACTCCTACCCATCCCTCTGGCACATATCCAATGAATTGGGCAAGCTCTTCGAATGCGTGAGGCCCAAGGATGTGAGCATGCCCGCCACGAAAAGGCGCATCTCCAGGTCGTCCGGACTAACCTCCGCGTCACCGTCTCCTCCTACCCATCCCGATATCCATGGGTACGGGGGCGGAACCCTCCGAGAAAAGGATGAGAAGGAAGATCCTCTGATGGTCGTCTCGAACGTCTCTCTAGGCACGCACTGGGTAGCCTTGCACGTTGAAGATGCGAACGGGCGCGACGCGTGCTCGTCGCGGGGTCGCGTCCTCTCAAAAATCATATCGTCGCCAAAGGGGAGGTCGGGGTGAATCTGGAAGCTGGAGACGGGGAAAGCAAAGGGCGTCCCACATATGCAAAAATGCGCATAGCAATGACCCTCGAAGTAGTAGACTTATGGTCGGATCGTGCAACTCCCCAGAGGTGCGTCAACAAAAATCACTAACGACGCCATCGATATCTGAAGACGTAACGAAAGAAAGAGAGGGGTGAGAACTTACTAAAGAATCTCAGGAGGAAGTCCTCTATCCTAGTGTCATCATTTACGTCCCAGGAACCTTGGGTTTATTATGAAAAGGTTGAGCATGCATAAGTTTATTATGAGGTTTTCACAAAGGTTGTTATCCAAGGTCCATGTCTTTTATAATGATTCTTAAATGTATGCAACATAATAGTTCATGGATGCATGGTACTTTAGGTAAATCAAACAATAATTCAAACAACATTTGAGTGGCATGAAACTTCTCTTTGA
This sequence comes from Dalbergia oliveri, assembly GCA_030441495.1. NCBI lineage: Eukaryota > Viridiplantae > Streptophyta > Magnoliopsida > Fabales > Fabaceae > Dalbergia > Dalbergia oliveri. The sequence goes on from JAMLFY010000010.1 coordinate 14,118,832, forward strand.
ACATCTTTCCTTTTCTCATACTTGTGACACCAATCATAATAGTAACCGCACCCCTTAAACTAGGCTATGAGCTCATACCTTAACTAGTCGTCACTAGTTCTTACTTATCCTCTTGATAAGCGAATCATAAACATAATCATAATCATCATAATCCCGACTCCCAGAGTACGGGTAGGGGCCTAAGGATCACCCATCATGGGACTTTTTCTTCTTCGAAACGCATCAACTTGGTTAAGACCAGCGAACTTTGTCCGCTTTGGCAGGTGAATGTCTATGCCCTCACGCTTTTACCTTCTCTCATCGGAGCAGGAAAGTACATCTCGTGTGTCACTTTAAACATCATATACTTTCATTCTTCGAACGTATCGACTCGGTTAAGACCAACGACTTTGTCCTTTTCATGGTCGACGTCCATACCCCCATTGGTTTACTTTCTCTTATTCCTAGTAGGAGAAATGCGTCTCGACATATAACTTTAAACTTCATATTTCTCAAAAACTTTCTTTTGTCCCTCAATTTGACGGAAATTCGGCGCATAACAGCTCTCTCGAATTTCCTCAAATTTGAGTCATGCCACATAATCTCAAGTCACATGCATCATTTTCATGGAACTTTCTCATTGCAATAACTTTCTAGTTCACATGAGCATATTTCTCAATTTCATTCATATCTTTGAAACATTATGCATCTCAAACACAACATTTCATCATATCACCATATCAAATTTGGCACATAAAGTTTCATGCTTAAGGAACTAACATAATCACATCATCATAAGTGTGCACGAGGTTCATCATCATAATTATACTTCTCGGCCACCTATCTCATAGTATCTTATGCTTTGACCCTTACGGGCTTAAACTTGTATTTGCATCATTATTACCCTCAAGGGTTGGCACTTAAACTTTTCTCTAAGATTTGAACACATCAAAATTTCAATCAGCACTTATCATAAAAGGGCAGAAATATCGCATGTTATCTGGGCTTAAATCTCCATTTGTGACCCCTTTTTAAGATCCATCTTCGCTAAGGCTCCATAATTAATTCTTAGATCAATTATGAGGGATTCCTAGGCATGTTCTCTAAGTTATAAACCACTTTAGATCTCTTATCATCATCTTAAACTTAGAAATTAACACCTAATTGTTTTATGAAGGGATCTTGTACATGTCTTACTAATTATGAGCCATATATCATTGAATTAATCATGCTAGAACAGATTTGCATCTCTTGCATTAAGGTGTTCTAGAATTCTCATCTCTAATCCCTTTTAGGTTACTTATTCTTTTCTAAATTTTCTAAATCGATCCTTGCTTCACTCAACATAATTTTACACATTTAACACCTTAGAACAGCATTTGTACAGTGACCAAACATAGAACCAAATCATGAACCCATAAGATCACATAATCTCTTGGGTTGAAATGCATATAAGTTACTAGTTTTCTCTTGGATGTTTCTGAAACAAAAGGTGTTCTGGTAATCGATTACATGTTCCTAGTAATCAATTACCAGGAGCTCAATTCATTCTGGGTTTTCAAAACGAGTAATCGATTAATCGATTACTTGGGGTTAAACCCGTTTCTGAAAAGTAAAGAACATAGGGTAATCGATTACACTATAAGGTAATCGATTACATGGTTTCCAGAACAGGTTCTGGGCATGAAAAAGCCGTGTAATCGATTACACTGCCTCTGGTATCATTACCGAACCAAAAGTTCTTCAAAACTTTGGAATTCATTACATGGTGGTAATCGATTACATGGGTGGTAATCGATTACCAGAACCTCCTAAATTGAGAAAACATGATTTTGACACATTCCAAACTATTTTAAACATCTTGAGACCTCATAAAACAGTTTCCAACATTTCCTTGAAATTATTCATGTATTTTACAAAATCAAACCATTATTGAGTCATACCAAAACTCATCCATTTCTTTTTGAATGGAGTTTCCTTTTTAGGATACTTAGGGCAAGTCTTTGAGCTCTAGAGTATTTAGGTGATGATAAAATCTTAAACATGTCATGCACTTTATTTTACTCTCATTAGAAAGTAAAGTGAGAGCATAAAATAAATATGAGATGCAACTTCATTATTATCTTTAAGGATTAAGTGATGACTTGAAATATAAACATGAAATGCAAGCTTGAGAATTTAAATATGGTAATGCAAGTTCATTCATTTACTCTTGTGAAATTAGTGATAGCATCAAAATAAACATGAGATGCAAGACATAAATTTAAACATGAATGCATCTTGTTTTTATCTTAGCTAAAGCCCTTGCAAGACTTTTAGAGGAACATAAACCTCAACCCATTATGTATCATAAGGCAAGCTTTAGAGTTCTTAGCACCTAGACTTCAAGAGAAATCTTAAGGTTTGAACTCATCATCAAGCTTAAGGAAATTGACCCAAAGTTCATCACTTTGTCTAAACAAAACTACAAGAACTAAGTCATATTCTTTATTTTATTGCTCATAGGCTTCAATCTAGCGATTTAGAACGGCTACCAACTTTAAGGTTGGCAAGGGTAAGCTTAGAGCTCTTTGAAATCATGAGATTAACTTTCTTAACAAAACTTTTGTGATCTACTAGACATATTTTACAAACTTTGTTCAAATCCAAAGAAGAAAAATTGAAATCCTTAAGGGAAAGAGGAAGAGGAAAACCGAAAACTTAAGCCAAGAAAAGAAAGGAAATTCAAGCATGTATGGTCCAAGACCAAGTTGTTTCAAGCTTTAGAGGTTTCTCACATGACAACAACAAGTCATTATCTTGAAACCTCATCATCAAGCTCACATTCTTTTTGTAAGAAGGCCTCTTGGTCGAAAAAGAAAGGGGAAGGGAAAGGAGTTTGAAACCAAGAGAAAAACTAGAACTTTCTTGAGGAACACAAACAAAAATCATCAAAACTTAACCCCTACCTTAAGAAGTCTTGAAGAGAGGAAGGAAGCTTGAGTTTTTTATGAGATGGAGAAGGAAATCCTCTTGAAACTTGAAGGAAGAAATCAGCTAAGTGAGGAAGTTTGAGAGGAAATGAGAGGATTTGCAAGAAGTGTGAACTTACCAAGTGAATCAAAGTGTGACAAGGTTCATCAAGGCTTGGTATTTATAGAAAAATGAGACATGTTGGCTGATTTGGGGAGGGAATGGCTGATGGCTTTTCAAGGTCAATGGAGGAGGAAATATCTCTTACAAAAGCATGGGCTTAGGCATGGCAAGCATGGTTGGAAGCATGGACAAGGTATGGGCAAAGCATGGCCTAAGACATGGGCTTGGAGTGCATCAAAAATCAACATGTGGCACCATTTTTAGGGGGGATTTTCGATCAACACATCAGCCAAGGGGAAGGGATTTTTGTTCATGTAATTGTGGTTTAAGGATGTGTTTAAGTGTTTCTATGATTAGGCTTTTGATTAGGAGTTTGTAAGCAAGTGTTTAGGTGAGAAAATGGTTAATTAAGGTGGTTCAAGACTTGATTAGGAGGGTAATCTTATTAGATTAGTAATTTAAAATAATTCTTTTGGTCAAATGAGGTATGGCTCAATTCCTTAATTTAAGGAATTGGAAGAGAGAAATATATTCAAGATTCCATGACTAGGAATCTTGAATTTAAAGAATACAATTAGAGTTTATCTAAGCAATCTTAGGTTCTAATTAACCTTAATAAATTATTTTGACTCTAGATTAATTATCGAAATAAATTAATCTTCGATTAGAGCCTAATATTCCTTAGGTTTGCTTAATTGTCATTAGGCTTACTGGACACGTTCTAGGGCAAAATGGTAATTTTGTGCTAAACCTGCCTACTTTCCTGCTCAACTAAACATCAAACATTGCTCATAAACATCATTCTAAACTTCCTGAAAGTTCCTAACTCAAACGACACCTTTTACCCTGTAGACAGAGGAGGGTATTTTGGTCATTTTGAGCCGAAAGTTTAGAAAACGAGGTTCTCTCTCTATATCATTCTTAACCATAATCCCCTTCAAACATCGAGTTGGCCCATTCGAGGGTTGCCCATTCGAGGGTTGTTGGGCAACTGCCCTTTAATTTCTGGTAAAAATGACTTCAGGGCATTTCCTCATTTGTACTCTAACAGGAGAAATTCTGGCGTTACACCTTAGCCCTAGATATCAAAAACCACTTATAAACATCATTTAAAATCTTTTGGTAAAGTCTAGGCTCAATCAGGAAAATCGATGACAAACACCTTACAGGGCTTTTGGTAATTTCTGTTAACTCAAAAATGAGATTCTTCCTCATTACCACACATAACACATATAATCCCCTATTAATCAACAAAACATCCCCTTTAGGATTGCCTGTATCGCGATCCTCACTTTCCTAAAATGACCTTAGGGGCATTTCGTCATTTGTACATCTGAAAATCCTGGGCACAACCATCACCCAGGGAAGCCATGGATTCCATCTAAGCCTCTCTTGTCTTCATTCAACCTTGGTTATTTCTTTCTTTTGAATCTTAGGCTAAGGATCATAGGTTTGTTTTCCATCTATGTTTGATTCTTTGTGGACTAGAATTTTGCAGATTGTTTCTTGTTTGATCGATTGCAGATTGTTTCGCTCAATCGCTCTTAGGTCTTCATATTTTTTATTTGTTGTTGTGAAAAAAATCCCTAGTACATTGTAAGATCAGATGTTAAGATTGGAATTTTAAGATTCTGAGATAATTTGAGATTTTGAGATTATTTTTTGGATTTGGATTATAGATTATTGGAAACCTTGCAATTGAAAGCCAAAAAAGAAATGGGCAGCAATCTGGCATTATACTGCAAGCAGGATAAATCGAGCTCATGGTAAATGGCTGACCTTTCATTTTGCAGGCCAATACAAGTAGGGCTCGAAATGAGATATGCCGCCGTTTGACACCCTTACTCTGAAGGGGCTTACACACATGTTACTATTTCATAAGGTGGTTTTTTTTTTTTGGTATGAATTTAGGATGAAAATTTTTTTTTTTGGTTAGAAAAGTTTCATTAATTAATAAACAAAGGCTTAAGTTAGGTACAAAATATCAAGTAAAAACTTGGAAAATACATCAAATTACACCAAAAGCCTAAACTTAGGAAACTAATCAATGACGACTATACAATATTAAAAAGATGCATGGATGCTATTGCATCACACTATATATCCTTATGAGCATAAAGATGAGCAAATTATATCTCTAATCTATATGAAGCAACGCAAAACATTATACTCTTTGACTATATGGAAACAAACATATAGTAATAACTTCTTAGAGTTGACTCATGGAACATGGCGGCATCTAGTTAAATAATAACATCTGACAGCCAAGTTTATATCCATTAGCCCAGTTGTGATACACATTATATCAATGAAGCCTTCAAAGACAACCATACATTGTGGAAAGACACCTATTGCCTCATAAAAAGCCCCAACCAAATCCACTAGTTGAGGTTGTCAATCTATTATGGATTTATGGTCACAAGCATAGTTATTCAACCCAAGAGGTAATTATCCGCAAATACTTAAAGTAAAAGTCTTTGATCCAAGCATCCTGCATCAAGATAATTCATTAGACAAGAAAATCAAACATACTGTTAACTAGATGACAAGTGGACATAGAAAAACAAAGAAAAAATAGGAAAATAAAACTAATCTTAAAGAGGAAAGGGGTAACCAACCACCATGGAGTGGATGAACCAACTTTATAAGATGACTCTCCCTTATTTGAAAAATAGAGAGACGATTGTGAAGTGTAAAGAGGGTGAAAGAGAGAATGGGATAGAAGAGGAATGGTGCTAGTGACACTAAATTTAGGAAGGTGATTGTAAAATAGGTGACTCTTATATATATATATATATATATATATATATATATATAATTCTATAGTGGTCTAAACTATCACACACAACACTTGATAATGTCTGGGGCCTTCAACATTGCTTTAAAATTTCATTATTGCAAGGCCCAATTTCATTATTGCAAGGCCCAGGATGTACCCAGGGTTTGTAATACAAGATTGATATATTAGATCTTGCTAAGATAGTTTAGATTAAATTTGGACTGACCAAAAACCAAAAATAAGATATTGGACTAATGAGGTTCCATCATGTATTTGGCAGGATCTAGTAGTATTGGATTCTGTATGTTATATATTCACTTTTTTTATCAAAAACTAAAATAAAATTCAAATACACTCTACTATAAAAGAATTTTGTAATTTTATTTGCTTCCTTCCACCAATGCACTCTAAACATCTAAATATTAGGTGAATGTTTTTATTAGAGTTGAGGAAACTCATATTATAATTTAAAATATACAAATTGAATTTTAATTTATTTAATATTATGATAAAATTATATTAAGTTAAATTTTAACATTATTTTATTTTCAAACTATAATCTAAATAAAAAGACTTAATATGTTTTTAGTTCTAAAAAGAAATAAATTTTCTAGTCATAGAAAAAAATCAATTTAACTTCAGTTCAACCATTTCTAAAACTACTTGATTTTAGTTTTATTCATGTATAATTGCTAGTTGTTATGTAAAATTGAATGACTCAACTCTTCACTAAACATATTAACTTGCTGACAATCACATAGGATTGAATGTCCAGATCTTCTACTAAATTGTTCAATATTTAACATATACAGTCTAACAAACAAATTTCTTTCCGGAATAAAATTATATTTAAAATCAAAATTTATTTATTTTTTCAGGTAACAAATATATTTAACCTATAAAAAAGTTTTTTTTTCTTGTTCATGAGTTAATCAAATATAATTTAAAGAATCCAAACTAGTTCAGAAAGAGGTAAAACCAGACAAACAATCACAGCCTAGCTAGCTGAGCTAACGAGTAACGACGCACAAAACAGAGTATTGTACGACGAGTGCGGTTTCCAGAAGCTGACGGAAAGTGGAACCTTTGACGTTTCTATTAAGCACTTTTTTCTTTCTTCCTTGAACAATTGATTCAATACAATTCACTTGGCTTTCTTTATTTCATCGAAACCCTAAATCTTCAACAAAGGTAACATCCCATGTTTGACCTCTCTTGTTTCTGTTTCCTTCCAACATTCTTGTTCTCATCACCCCTATAATTCTTTGATCCTCTGATTCTGGTTTCTGTCTTTCAACTCTACGCTGCACTTACTGTCCTTTTGGGATTTTATTTGGATCGTCATCATCTTTATCTTAGTGGTAGAAATCGTGTATTTGGTTTTCAAACTTTTTTCCCTGTCAAAATGTTTATTTGTTTGTTATAAATTTATGCTAATTATTGTGGTGATTTTGATCTCTATTTTCCCTTGACGATGTAATTAATAATAATACATAACTAGTCCAATGGTTAATTACTGTATTATTTCTTGGGCCTGATTGTATAACCTAGAAAATTTATAGGCTTGGGATGGTTATGTCTATGATTTTGGTAATTTAACCTGAAGCATTATTTCAAATTGTGGGGAATTCTGGATTTGATTCATTACCCCCAGTTTTTTAGTTTTTTTTTTCTTCTTATTGTGATTGTTATTCTGTGCTACCACTTTCCAGTGAAACTATGTGCAAATTTTTTTTTTTTGGTACACGCGGTGCAGTTGTACTTGTAATTTAGTCTTGAATTTATCAGCTCTGATACATTGGTTGCACTGGAGGTGGGGAAGATTGTTATGTCATAAGAATCTTTTGGCAGTGATGATGGGATTCGGAACAATAATTTTTTATGCTGTGTTGTTGTGAAGCATGTTGTCAATTGTCATAGTAATTCTGCTAACGCGTTGTGTATCTAGATTGGTCGATCTCTGGTTGGTAAGACTTACATTTTGGAGGGTTAATTTCATGTCTGAACCGACGGATGCCCACCTTCCTACTGCCTTTGGTATGTTGTTCAAATTCTATTTATCTTTCTTTTATCTCTCTGCATATTCTGTTATTAGTCTGTGTTGGTAAAATTCTAGTGCTCTGGATTTTTGGCAGGCAAATTGTTTAAGTTTAAAAATTGTTATGTGAACAGCTGATGCATACCAGTTGGTTGTTTTTTTTAATGAATGAAACTCTTTCTCTTCACAAACTTGGAAAAGAAAAAAATTCTTGAAGAGCATCCGTGCATGTTTACAATTTTTTCCAAACATGATGATACTAGTTCTTAAGTATTAACTATTCCTCTCCTTTGTATCTGTTGTAGTTACTGATGTTCTATTGTGGAAGCGATGGCATGTCTCCCTGGGTGTCATTGTTGTTGCAACAGTTGCATGGCTCCTATTCGAGTGGACAAGTTTACCTTTTCTAACAATTTGTTCAGATGTCTTGCTGATTTTGATCCTACTATTGTTTCTGCATGCTAACTATGCTGCCCTCAGAAATAAGTAAGCCTAGTAACCCTTGTTCTACATTTACATGTTTTTTGTCACTCCTACTGTTAATGCCATGTCATTGGGTATCTTTTTTTTTTTTTGGCCCTTCAAGCAGACAACCACCGGCATTACCTGAACTAGTAGTGTCAGAGGAGATGGTTAATAATGTAGCAGCTTCATTTCGGGTCAAAATCAATAATGTGCTCCTTATAGCTCATGATATCACTATTGGCAAGGATTTCAGAATTTTTTTTAAGGTTAGCTTTGTTCAGGTTGCAGCATTTGAGGGATTGTGGCTTGGGGAAATGTGACCTAAATAATTAGAGATTCTTTTGTCAAGAGATTATTTTTTGCTGAAAAAAAATTAAGAAATCTAGTTTAATTTTTTACTCTGTCTAAATGGAATGGCCCTAGTTAAATTTAACAAGGATGACATACTATTTGGGAAACAGTTGTATGAGCTACTGGTAACTTCCTTCAACCCGCATTGTTGAATTAATCCCCTCAGATTTATCATTTGTTTTTCAACAATATATGTGGGCTTGTTCTGCTATCGTTGAAATTTTACGATTTGAAAAATGCTGAATAGGGTACAAATATGTTTTTGTTAAGTAAATCACAAAAGGATAACAAATGAAAGAATTTTGTTGTTGTCAGCTACCTTTTTACTTTTCAACCTTCTCTCTCTCAACCATGATTAGCTATTAAGCATTAGTAATAGCTGTTGTACCTTGAAACTTCTGTACCAAATAGCAGCTATTTGTGGTCTACATGTGTCTTAAGTTTTATTTTGCTATAGCAATGCAATTTTCGTATTTAGATATGTGGTTGTAAATCTCAATATTGTGTATAGGACTTGATGGAAAATGGACAGAAATAATTCAGTGTTTATTGTCTTCTTGACAGGTGGTTGCTTGTTTGTGGCTCTTGTCTGTCATTGGAAGCATTGTCTCCTTCTTCACACTCACATATGTTGGTATGCTTGCATGATAAGTTTATTTATTAAATGCTGTGTGTGGTGTCTTTAACTGTGACCCTCCTTTCTCATTAATGTATTATCAATTTCGTATAAAATCAGATTTAGGCGTATCACTTAAACCTTTTTGGCATTCCTTTCACCACCTTCTTCTATTGTTTGGTTTTTGGTGGGTGGTGACGGTGGTCGTTTCTTTCCAACTCTGTGCAACGCAATCCTTTTCAAACTTACATTGCATTTGCATGGTTTCCATTGACATTGCAATCCTCTCAAACACACATGTTGGTGTGCGTTCAAACTAGGTTACATATCCTAATTGACTTCTTAATAAACTCGTCTCCCTTTGTATGTATTATTATTTACATTTCTTCCTCTTTGGTTGTGACAGGAACCCTCTTGATGATTACTATCCCTGCATTGTACAGCAAATTCGGAAATTATGTAGATAAATGTTGTGGAGTTCTACATCACCAATTTTCGAAACATTACAGAATAGTAGATGAGAGTGTCTTCATATATTGCCCCGTAATATATCCAAGGATAAAGAGTCTTAATTTCAGGGTCTTCCAACTTATGCTCCGTGTGTAGAATTAACTATTTCATCTTTTTTGTCGCATTCCAAATCTTGCCACCACTTGGCCTCATTCGTAGGGGACAGTTTTGTAGTCTAGATGTTGCTCTTGAATCAACTGTATGGCAGCTGTTTTCTTTTTCCGGCCTTAAAAGATTAAGAATTTGTTCATAGTTTGAGGAATTTGGGGCTGGATTTTTGTCATCGTTTGTTGAAGTTTGTTGGAAAAATTTATGGGAGTTGTATTGATGAGAAGAAACAGGTGGCAACTGGCAAACATGAATATTGGAATATATTGTAATTTTTTTTTTTTTTTTTTAAGGTGGTGCTCTTGAGGCTCAATTTGTCTATCTTTTACTTAGCATGGTCCTGCTATTGTCATGTTGTGAAAACTCACATAAGATAATTTACTTTGTGCTTAATTTTTTTGGGGTATATTACTTTCATGTTGTGGTCAATTGAGCGAATCATTATGAAATCCATAAATCTGCACCTGACCGTTTGAATGGTAAGACTACTTGACGCTCTAAAAGCTGTGATGTCGTTCAAAATATTGGTCACACGAGAATCATTTCTCATCATTCATTAGTCTCCACGAGCATAAGTTAGTTTAGTTTGTTTTGCTTTGGGTTTTGATTGAATTTAAGGGTGACGGGACATTATTAGCTGAATTATTGAGTCTGCGCATTTGTTCGTTTCTCGACCAAGTAGCCTCAATTATTAACGAGTCTTTTATTTTATTAGGTAAAGTTTTATTTACATCCCTTAAGATTTACCAAAGTTTTGACTTATTCTCAAAAGATTTTTTTTTTCTATTTACATTGCTAATGTTTTAAGGCATTTCAATCTTATCCTTTTTATAAAATGTACCCAAATTACAAATGAAAAAAGCTGAAGTAAAAGTCAAATTATGATATTAGAAAGTTATCAGATATAAAGTATAACTTCACAATGTTAGGAGATCATAGTAAGACATAAAAAGTCAACTCTTAATCATAATTTAAATTTCATTTATGTTTTGAAAATGTTAGGGACATAAATAGAATAATAAAACAATTTGAGACTAAATCAAAATCTTGATAAAATGTGAAGAATCTAATTGAAGCTTTATCCCGTTTTATTTTATTTTACTGTGGTGGCAGAGTCTTTTTCTTTTATGGTCAATCCATTATTAACAACAAACAAGTCTATGTTGGCTATTAACCAAAGTCCAAAACTACCGCATCATGTAACTGTTGTTTTAGGTCCATCAGGTCATATTTACAGGATCTAACCATGCAAAATCTTTGTGGTTCATAATGGACCACTTCCTCCTGTTCTAAATATTTTGGACCGTTTAAGGTTTGAAGGAAGAGTTGTACTTCACCAATACATCTTTTATTTTGGTGTATTGTTGAACCAAACAGTGATTCAAATAGACAGATATAAATCAAGCCTTTGCATGGAAACTGTAAGGCTCATTTGATTACTATTTTCATTTCTGTTTTCATTTTCCTAATTTTCAACTTTTCAGATTTTGTAAGAAATATTAAAAATACTAAAAACATATCATTTTCAGCTTTCATTTCTTATTTTAATTATTTCTTTCACAAAATTCTAACACAGAAACTACAGAAAATGAAAATTGAAACCAAATAGGCCCCAAGAATCGTAAACACTGAATACATTCTCAAACCAGATTTTTTATACTCAGTTCCATGTTTCAAGATCATTACAAATCTTAAAAGAATGTATAAAACTAAATCCATAAGAAAGACCATATTTTCTGAGTTTATTAAACTTGATAGAATAATCTGTTCCGAGTCAATGAAAACTAGAAGGGTTACATTCTGAAAGAAAGATAGCAGAAGTTCAATTTGAACCCTTATTTACTTACATCTGAGGGTCTTGGAAGACAAATACACCATGTCTCACTGTGCCATGTGAACTTATATGTACACAAACTAACAGAGCCATCTGAATGAATTGAGAGAGTGCAAAATTGCCTGCGGCCAGTCCCACCCAAAGGGAGATATACTCTGCAAAGAGAAAGCTAATTTCTCCTTGAAGCAAATGCAGAAAAGAACATCTTCTGTTTTTCTTGTTTGCCTACAAGGAGAACAAACTCTAACAAAAGAGAAGGCTGGTGAACCAATGTGTCTTTGAGAATCGTAACTTCCTCAAGAACAGTGGAACACAGCCATGCCAGTCTGCTCATCTGCTGTACTCAAGAAGCAATAACAAATTTATGAGCTATCGGATTATGAGGTCTCATGAAAGTTGATTGACCTAGACAAAGCTGCCGGATTGGCCTGCAAGACTTGTGAGTTTGGCAATACATGATCTTTTTCATCAACCTTTGATGGAAATGCTTTGAAGATTCCTTCCCCTTGAATTGAGTCTGTCTCATTACTTTTAATCCCAAGAGTTGTCCATATAGAGCTTTTCGCTGCTTCCCCTAGGTCTTCGATCCTCAATGTTTTCGGAACCCATAGGCACTTTTCTTTACTGGTTTCTTTGCTTTGTTCATCCCCACCTGCAGTGTCATTTGATTTGACCGAGTTTTCTTCCTCTAATGTTTCCCCAAGGTTGGGGAGTTAGGGCCAGAGTTAGGGGATGTACTATTTGGTGAAGATGGTTGTGCTATACATGGGATGTTCCATGCACCCGGCACAGTACAACCCCAAAAAGCTGGAGCAGGATAGAATGGCACGGTAAATCCTGGTGGAAAAAAAGCAGGTGGGGGTACTGGAGAGCTCCACTGTGCTGGGTTCCATGGGAAAGACCAAGGGGCACCAGAAAAGAGGGAGCTTGAGGTGGGAAGCTCTGAAAATTCTGCACAACTTGTACTTGGGACTTATTGATGGTTGCACCTTCTGCTGGCTGTGTTGACATGACAGAAGATTTATTGAGATGATCATTCCCATTTTCTCCACCATCATAGGGAGCAGGAATTCTTAGTTCTTCTGGTCTATTAGATCCATTTCTTGTGCCATTGTTCACTGTTTTATCTGCAAGGTTCAAAACTGATGTCATTGATTCACACATGCGTGTATCGGTCCCAAATTTAAGGACTCTGCCATTACAGTTCAGAGAAGGATGTTGGATTCCACTCGGCAAATCTGACTGAGGATTCTGGAGTGCTGCTTCAGGAACAGTTATCTGGCGATGGTGAGAAGCAGAGTTCTTGTTCTTCCGCGACCGGCCCCAACAGGAACATTCCTCATGGCCCCACCAGCAGTCCAGATCTCTGGCAATTCCTGCAGAAATGGCGTGGTTGGTTGACATTGTAATTATTGTAGTAGCAGAACTTGGTGTCCATGCTATTACAGCGGGGGCAAGGCAGTATTTTGTCAGGCTTTTTCAGCATCTTTTCTTGAGAATTCTCACCCTTTTCTTCAGTCCTTGAAGTTTTCAGTGAGGTAGCCTCTTTATCAGTGGAGAGGGTAACAGAGTCTTCACCTGATCTTGAGGCTGTATCTAGATTGGTGACCTCTTCTGATGATTGAGTGGGGCTCCATCTTCGTTCTTATCCTCAGTTAGTTTCTTTGCCAATGTGTCCTGAGTTCATGAAAATGCCTGCTTAGTATGTTGCTCTAAACAAAAATTTAGTATACATTTATATTATGAAAGGATGGCTCAAAGATAAATTCAGTGTGTTAACTTCTGCCTTCTGCAACTACAGATATTTATCCAAGTTAAACAATATACAAGCATAAAGCAATACTTATGCCACAGACTTTTTAATTTGAAAATAAATTTTGAAACACATAAATAATAGTAATAATAATAATTATAAGGAAAATACTGTGTGGCCCAATAAAAGTGACTGGCCCAACTTACGTGTCTCAATAGTATGCACTACTATCACCTAATGTTTGGTTATGCTTTCCACTGTCCAATAAACTACTTCCACATCATTCGGTACTTAATCATTTTGGCAGCCCAAACCGTACTGCTGTAATTATAATAATTAAAAAGTTGACAAAATTGCATGGAAAGCTTCTTCATTAGAAGACGACAAATTCAGTAGCATATAACTGAAGATGTTTCCATCACTTATTTAAAATCCAAAGTTCAATGTCAATTGTCAAAATCCCATATTTAGCGTTTCATCCGCAAACATGTTAATGCAATATTTCCTCAAAAGGATGAGGTTTAAAATGTTGCCATCCAACTCTAGTACACTCACCTGCAAAAGCTAAGGGAAACAAGCAAAAATGAAATGCAATCAAAGAGGAATCTTTAAGTAGCAAAGTTGAATAACATTGAACTTAGCGAAACATGAGTTGGGTGGCTGTAGCTCATAATTCTTATGATTAAACATCAATTATAAATCCACGAGAAGGCAATGCTAGCTTTGATTATATACAAAAGTTCATTAAACAAACCAAATCAGAAAGTATAGCAAACTGAGCTCTAAATTTTAAGCTGTCAGTTCTCAACTCTTCTCTTTCCAGATTTGGCATAACCCATAAAAATACTGAGAAGTCAAATAGAGAAAGCATTTTTCACAAGCATATGGCCAAAACACAAGAAAATGAGCCAGAAAAACCCTGAACAATGCAAGATTCGTTGCCTCTAAGATCAGAGAAAATAAGAAAAACAGAAAGGAAAAATATTAGGTTAATGCCTCTAGCTTTCCATGTTAAACACACCAACAAGGTTTTCAAAAGCTGAACCACAAGTATATGAAGGGATCTCACCAGAAACCTGTTTTTAATAACCAGCAAGTAGATATATTCAACAACCAAGTATGGTCCTAACCTTATAGCTCAAGTAATGCTAAACTCACAATGGAATTTGAGAACCTGGAAGACTAATAAAGCAGCTGAAGAATTAACCTGATGGAAGATAACATTAGTATAGAAGTGAATGGTTAGTTGTTAGTAAAGCTCCCTTCTCTATTGGCTAATTCTCTCTTATCTCTATTCTTCCCAATTATTCTCACATCAAATGGTCTACATCAATGCAAAAATCCTTCAATTTCTCATTTACTTTCACAATCCATTCTTTCACTCTTGTTCCATCAAACAATGAGACTTTTGGCCATGAAGAGCTTGAGGTCGTGGAAGCACCACGGAAATTTGGCATGGTGCTCAATGAAAGCACCATTTGATGCGTAAATAACTTGGGAAAAAATAGATAATAGAGAGAATTAGTCAAGAGAGAAGCGAGCTTTACTAACAATTCACTTCTCCTTTACAAGACGAGACTACCCATGTTTATACCAATATTATCTTCCATCATCACCCACATGCTTATGCGATGCCATTAAGGTAATATAAAAAACTCAAGCAGCAGCAGCAGCAGCAGCTGCAGAGCAACTAACAAGCAAGTCAAAGACAGCATGAACCACGAAGACCACGAAGACACTATGAACAACTGAATAAGAATCGTAAATTTGAAATAAACCCCTCAATCAGCACCCCAGGTTGAACAAACCCCAAATCCCAAACTGAACACAGAACTCCTTCAACTAATAAAAAAATAATCATAAAAAAAAAATACAAGCCACCAAAGCAAGTCAACAGAATCTCCAATGCCAATAACTAAGCCACCAAACAAAAAACAAAAAAAAAACAAAAAAACTAACATGAACCGACTAAATCGTTTTGTATTTCCAATAATGGGTCGCTGTCAAAATAAAAAATTTCTCGCACCTGGTCAACATCACTTTCTTCTCCACCCTTGTTGTTGGCGTTGGAAGAGTTGGTGTTGGAAGAGTTGGTGGAAGAAGCACGATTCTGATCAGTACCATCACTGACAACGTCGCCAGAAGATGTATCCGGAGCTCCACTAGAGTCGCCGGATGCCGCCGGAATCTCCGGCACCGGGATCGTCTTCCCGAAGAGCTTGATCGCGGGGTCTTTTGGTTCCGACATTGCTGTGCTTTTCTGCAGCTGTAATTATTTTTGTGTTTTTTACTTTTTCTTTTATATTTTGTATTTTTTCCTTAAGAGGATAAAACTTGAAAACTTTTTGTGCTTTCTAGAAAAGAAAATTTATTTATGGGTTTTATTTAGAATTCGTGTTCATTATAATACGCGAATCACTTTATTATCTTACTAACTACTCCTCAATTTTAAAATTAAGAATTATGTTAATCTTTGAACTATAAATTATTATTTATATAAATTCTTTAAATGTATATCAATAAATTAAATTAGTCCTTAAAAAAATAATTTTTACTCAAATTAGTACAATAATTTGGTAAACTCTGTGTATGATGAAATAAAATGATTTAAATTTGTAGAGTTAAGAATTAATTAGGGTGACACGTTGTTGAATGTTGATACGCTGAGGTAGATGGGGGCTTGCTAGGCTGCTACATCATTGCAACAATGATTTTGGGCCACGATCTTCTATTTGTGGGCAATAAAATATTTTTTCCAATTTTTTTTGTCAATGTAGCATACGTCTCACATTTCATGACATATAGCAATTCCACAGTCTCTCAATCCAAGTCAGCACTTTTCCAAAGGAAACTATTCAGTACCATGCCAATAATCTTGACAAAAAAGAAAGTACTATACCAATAACAGAATCCTTTTCCACCTGACTATTTAAATAAAAAAGACATAGAAAAAGGCATTTTGAAAACTTTTAGTAAGGTTATATGAATCTTAACTTAGTTCAAGTAATTCACTGAATCATATTTTACTTTAAATAACAACTCAATTCAAAATTTTGTTGATGTAAAAAGTAAATATGGACAAATTTATTAATAATTCATAAAGCTGGGTGTGGAGCTCCATTTAGGGTCCAGGTTTGATAGAAAAATTTGTATTTGCTTTATGTTGTTTGCCAGATCATCTGTAAAAACAAGATTTTTTTTGTTTTTAAGGCTTTAAACCAAAATGGGAGGTGGAAACTTAGAATATTTTGGCAAGATTGGATTATTGGACTAAAGGTTGGTATGAGGACTCTCTTTTGAGCCTCAATTTCTTATGAGGAATTTGGATTATGCAAGGGCTTCGCAACCTTAAATCAATTTGAAGCCAATCGACTCAAATGTTTCCTTAGGTGTTGCGTTCAAAGCTTGATGAAGGTCATACTTTTCTCATTTGTTTGAGGAGGGAATGAAACTCATGACTCATGCAATATGGATTAAAATCCAACATGTTGGGTATGTGAGTGTGTTGGACTATTCTTAAGTCTAAATTGGAAAATTAGACTTTGCAAAGTTTATTGAGTTGTATTTGGGTTTTGAAAATTTGACATGAGATAATTTAGTCAAGTTCAACTCTTACTTTAGGCTAGCTCAATTTGAGCCAAAATCATACAATTCTTTAAAAATTAATTTTATTTTAAAAATTCATGATAACTTAAATGACTTTTATACTTCGATTAATACGATTTAGTATAATATCTTTTTTGTATTTGTTCATGATTTTATGATTAATACTGTCTAAATCTGTATATTATAAAAAGACTTAAATATGTTTTTCATATATTAAAAATAAACAAATGTCGCTTTTGGTCCCTAAAACCTTTTTTATTTGATTTTAGTCCAAACATATCTAAATAATCTAGTTTTGGTGCAAATATGTCTAAAATTGCTCCATTCAAACATTTTCTAAGACTCCTAAAGAAGTCTAAAGTGGAAGGAGACCTTTAATTCATCACATTTAAGTCTTTGGGTGTGTGTTACATATGCACATGTAACACATCAATTAAGAAAGAAATTAAATGATAACGGTAATTAAGAAGTGTATTTTCATTAGTTACAATATGAAGTTAAAGGCATATAATAAAATTGTATTAATTCAAACACAAAGAAGATGATTATATTATTGGTCAAGTTGTGACGTTTAATGAAAAAGCAACGTGGAATTGGTCCACTAAAGCTAAAAAAGAAACTCAGGATGATTCCTAATAGTTATCAAAGGATATGAACAACAGACACATCATCTCAAAGGAATAATTGGTTACTACCCAGGTTGGAAGATTATATCGTGAGTAATGATAGTGATCCATTTGTTGAAGTGATTGTCAATTTTGCTTTATTTAATTTGTAGATTGTGAAGTAGTAAGTCTTTCAGCCACTAACAAAAAATTGGAGAAAAGTAATTGATAAAAAAAAATTTGTGATTAAGATAGCTAATACATGGGTGCTAATTGATTTACTCACATATAATAAGCCAATTGGAGTGAAATGAGTTATAAGCCCAATGGCGAGATTGATCACATCTAAGTGACATTGGTTTCAAAATGATATAAGTAGAAGCCAAATATTGATTACATTGTGGTATTTGGTCTTGTTGCCAAACAAGATATAATTTGGATGATTATTTCATTTTCTTCTCAAAATAAGTGGAAGATATATTAAATGAATATTATATTTACTTTTCTAAATGCTAATTTGGAGAAAGAAGAATATCTTGAGAAATCTACA
Organism: Dalbergia oliveri; assembly: GCA_030441495.1. Lineage (NCBI taxonomy): Eukaryota > Viridiplantae > Streptophyta > Magnoliopsida > Fabales > Fabaceae > Dalbergia > Dalbergia oliveri. The sequence goes on from JAMLFY010000010.1 coordinate 14,137,101, forward strand.
GGTTATATGATCCTTGGAGAAAAAAGATAAATTTTGCATATTAAAAAAGTAACCATATGGCTTGAAATAAACACTAAGACCAAGAGCATGATATAAAAAGATTGATTCTTATTTTATTGAGAATGATTTTCAACGATGTTCTTTCACTACAATAATTCCACAAGAATCTGATGGAAGTATCGATAGGTTGACTTTTCTTTTTTACACGTGATTTTTTTTTAAATGTATGATAACTCATCATAAACCGTCGTCAGTGCTTAGTGTCATTGTGCGCCATATAACGTGCACCAATATAATTCTAAGGGGTGTATTGACGAGATACCAACTCAGTTGATATTTATTCGAAGCCATTTGGAAACTTCGATATATGCTTTCGCGCTATGTGGCATGAAGGATGCCCAGCTGGCTGACGGGTATTTTTTACTTTTTATTTTTTAAATATTTACATTTCCAGGTGTATTGACGAATTTAGATTACATTATTTTTTTGTAGGTATACCAACGGGTTTAAGTTACATTATTTTTAATTTTTAATTATTATTTTCTAAGGGTATACCAACAAGTTTGTGTTAAATCATTTTGTTTATTTATTATTTTTTTAACTATTATTTTTAGACGGATATACCGATAGATTTTTATTACATAATTTTATTTATTTTTTATTTTTTAACTATCAATTTTCGACGGTATACCTAGGATTTTATTAAGTAATTTTATTTATTTTTTGGCTATTATTTACTCGCAGAAATCCTCAAGTTTTTGAATTTTGGGTCATTGGCTATTATGTTTGTTATGTTGTTGTTCTTTAATAATGTCTCTTATTGTTGAATATGCATTGATTAATTGATGACAGAAGCTTAGAGTTAAAGTGGAGATACTATCAAAATTTTGTGGACCTTTCTTAGGCAAATATAATTAAAAGTAATTGAATTAAAAACATTTAAGAACATAGAATGTGTTTAGAAGTAATAATGTGATGTCGTTGAAAAATTATAAGGTTTAGGATTATTGATCATATGTGCAATGTTTCCTTCAAACTTATTTATGGATGTATGATAGATTGCATCCTAATAGAGGAGAGATTAAATTGAAATTCTATAATGAAGTTGAAAAATTTATAAGGGTAGCATATAAACCATATCAGTTCATTGATGAGGCAAAAGCTAGGTATCCATGTAATAAGTGTAAACGTAGAAAGTATTTAGATGATGACACCATAAGGTTTCATTTGTACAAGTGGAGATTCATGCCTAACTATTGGATTTGGACCAAATATGGAGATGTAATTAATGCAAGGAATGAAGTAGGTATGTTTTAGGTTGGAAGTAGTTCTAATGGGGTGTAGCTAACACGATGTATGTAATGTAGCATGGGAGGATAATCATTCTAGACATCATGAAATGGTTTTTGATACTGCTAGATTGTATAGCCTGTTGGAGGCTGCAAATCAACCTTTATAGATGGATTGTGTGCACTCTGAATTGTCATTAGTAATGATGGTGTGATAACTAATCCATTACATGGTGAATCGTGGAAACATTTTGATCGAACATATCCTGACTTTGCCTCTGACTCCGAAATGTTAGATTGAAACTTTGTTCAGTAGATTTATCCTAAATAACCAATTTAGCAAACCATATTTGTGTTGGCTTGTAGTTGCTACACCATGCAATCCTCCTTTTACAATGGGCATGAAGGATCATTTCCGTTCTTAACACGTATAATCCCTAGCCTTGATAATCCAAGAACTAAGATTGATGTGTATCTTCAACCCTTGATGAATTGAATGAGTTGTGGTGTCAGGGTGTTCTTACTTATGACATGTCAACAAAGCAAAATTTCATGAGGAGGTCAGCATTAATGTGGACTATCAATAACTTTCCAGCATATGGAATGTTATCTAGCTAGATGACACAAGGAAAATTAGCATGCCCAATTTGTAGAGGATGCTAAGGCATTGAATTTGAAGCATGGAGGAAATAACTCCTAGTTTGATTGTCATATGAGGTTCTTAGATGCTGATCATCTATATAGGCAAAGTAGATATGACTTTAAAAGTAATTGTGTCGAATATGATGAACCTCCAATTGGACTAAATAGTCACCAAATATGGGATCGAGTTAAGGATTTTCCAAAAATAATAGAAGCCAGGCTATGGGGTTAGGCATAATTGGATCAAGCAAAGTATTTTCTATGAGTTTCTATTGAAAGGATAATGCAGTGACTCATTGCTTAGACGTCATGCATATTAATAAAAATATGTTTGACAATATTATGAACACTGTAATGGATACAAATCGAACCAAAGACAATGATAAGGGAAGGCATGATTTGGCTGAGTATTACACGACTTGATTTGTATTTATAAGAATTAAGAAATAGTCATTTTCATAAACCAAAGGCCAAAATATGCTTTCAATTCTACTCAGAAACAAGTTGTTTGTCGTTGGCTTCAAGAGTTGAAAATGCCTTATGGTTATGCTTCTAACTTGGATAGGTGCATCAATGCTGCACAAGGTAAGCTTGTTGGCATGAAAGGTCATTATTGTTACGTTTTCATGGAATGCTTGCTTTTTGTTGCACTCATAGAGCTACCTGATATTGTTTGGAAGCCCCTAATGAGTTGAGTCAATATTTCAGGGGTTCCTCCTTCTACTCTTAAGGTTGATGATCTACTTGTTATGGAAAAAAAAACATTTCCCATATCCTATGTAAATTAGAGAGAATATTTCCTCCTAGATTCTTTGACTTAATAGAACACTTGCTTGTACATTTTGCATATGAAGCACGAGTGTGTGGATTGGTCCAATAGAGATGAATGTATCAATTTGAAAGGAAAATAAGAGAGTTTAAAAGAACTGTGAAAAATAAATCTCAAGTGGAATGATCAATATGTCAAGCAAATATATCAAAAGAGACTTTAAATTTTTGCTCATTTTACTTTCAGCCATGTGTTCAATCTAGGAGAACTCGTATTAATCGTAATGATGATGGAGGGAATGCTCTATTCTACCAATATTGTTTGTCTTCACTAACCCAAGTCATGCTACTAGAAGAGCAAGCCTCAATGGTTGAATTTTGAGAAATGAATTATGCAAACCTACCTATTTTGATGAATTGTAATGAAGTGTAACCATTCAAACTGTAACTCTCTAACCCTTTTCTATGTGATAAATTTTGACGTTATGCATCCTTAAATTGAACTAAAAGATATTCTCAACAACATATATTTTGAACAACTATATGGTTAAGATTCTTACAACAATTTTCAGACTGGTTCAAATTCATGTAAGTCCATTTTGTGAAATTATGTAGCCCAACATATTGTTGTTAGTTAATTGTGTTTGATGCAAGTCAATTTGATATTTGAAACTTTATATGTTGATGCATGACCCCAATAATTGTGTAACATGTTCCCATTTGTTTAATTTAGCTTGGGGGGCCTAAAAATAAAGTTGTAAGTTGGCATATATACTATGTTAATGGGTAAAAGTTTCACATAGCCAAATGAGGTAAGGGAAAAAATTCGATAACACTTGTATTTGTGTTAAAAGTGATACTTGGGATGGAAAATGTGATTGGTATGGTGTGATTAGGGAAATCCTTAAGTTTGAGTATGTTGGTGAACCTATAAAAATATGTGTTATTAAAATGTGAATGATATGATCCAACACGACTAATGGGACATGACAACATAACAATTACAAAATCATTGAAATCAATCACACCAAAAGATATGCAAGTTATGATCCATTTATTATTGCCTAAAATGCTAAACAACTTTATTATATGTCTAATTTTGGGAAAAGTAGATCAAACTGAAGGTTGTAAATAAGACAAAAGCAAGAGGTATGGTTGAATCTGAAGGAAGATATTGTTGAAGAAGCTTATGAAGTAGATGCAACCCTTCAAGGGCAGGAATGGATACAGACAATCCCAAAAATCCTATTCCTTTCATTCCTGGGAAAGTTGACATAAGTGAACGCACAAGTCACCACCCAATGAGAAATCAAGAAGATAAAATAAATGATAATAGTGATGATGATGCAAATAATAAACTTCTTCATGATGATCATGATCAACAAAGTGATGATGAAAATAGCCCTCAATTTTTAGATTAACTGGATATTAAATATTATATACAACAATGTTTTGAAGTAACTCTAAATTTATATATGTAAATATATCCTTTTGTGGATTGTGTAATTGTTTCACTATGACTGAAAAGGTATAGTAGAGGCCAACATAAGAAGATCAATTTACCTATCACCACCTCTACCACTTGGGCCACCACCTCCACTACTGCCCTTACCACCTACATCACCTCTTCTTCCTCCATACCGGCCCACCATTTCGGATGATGCCTACTCCTAAGCATGATGGCCTTCCACCTCCACCATATTCCCAGTCACATCCTATCCACACTAGTAGTGACCCCAGCCCAACCCCACCACTAGCCCAACTCCAACCCATATCTTTCTAGAACCTTGCTTCCTCTGGTAGGTCATAGACACGGGGACTACCTAGGCTATACGAACCAGGCAGGCCTCCCTAGCTTAGGCCAGGCGTAAAGATTCGTAAGTTGAAACATGTTTTCCATTATATATTTTAATTTTAGATTGTGTATGATATTTAAATATTGTCATTGTATTTAATTTGGTTCACATATGTAACATCTTTGATCCTTTTCATGAGGTCTCTACCAGTATTCAGAGAAGTTATAGGTATAACCACCTGCGCCTACCTAGATCACAACCCAAAAAGAGTTAAGGAAATGAGGTGGCAGGAGAGAAAAATAATGCTATAATTTGTTTGATTATGTTAAAGTCATGTTTATATTATTTGTATGCTTTTGATTAATTATATGTTGTGGGTTTTACATATGCAAAGGTCTTTTGACCTCCTGCCAGAGCATGAGCCTATCGTCAAGAAGCTAGGCTTGGAGGATTAGGTCCCTAATCCCTTGGAGGATATGTTCCACGATGTCCTCAAGGGGGATATGAGCACCTCCTAGTTGAATGATACCACCCTTCGTGGCAGGAGACCCATTAGGCATCTATTTCAAGCTTTAAGGAAAGGTCCCAGAGGGCCAAGGCAAATTGGGCCTTATTGAAGGGTAGATCACTACACATTGGTAGGTTGAATACCTAAGAAGGGACCCGTAAACAAATGGTAACTTTAATCTTTATTGATTTAATGTTATATTAACTTACTACATTTGAATTATATTAAAAGTTATGTTGTTATGGTTTTGATGTACATTTCCATGCATATTAAGGAGTTAAACTAAAGCCGACCTAGGGGAAGCTCTTTGAGAACCCACAGAAAGGGTGATAGGGAGATAGGAGAGGTGTGGGTTGACTTTCGCTCCAGACGACATACGTAAGTCTAAAATTGAACCCTTTAGTATTTAAATTTTATTATTTCTTTATTTATGTTATAATTATTACTTACAATTTATTTTTTTTTTTTTCTCTATCGCGTGAATATATAGAGCTTTAGGAGCAAGCACAAACCCATACAGAAACCAAGTAGCTTAGATTAAAAAATATAAATATGTAAGCACCAAGTAGCTTGCAAGGATATCCCAGCTTCACACACCAGGCTTCTTAAATTGAAGTCTTCGTTCACAATGATAGTGAATCGACCCACCCACTACGCAAAAAAGAAAAGAAAAAATTAGGTTGAGCACAGAAGTTGCACATTCAAATGTGATGCTTTAGTAAGAAATTAATAAGTTCAATGAAGTTATTTTCTAATCTAGCAAATTGAATTATGTCACATTTCAAAATAAGTTACACAATTAGTTTTGAATTTATTTTTTTCACATTGACAGTTTTATATTATCACCTAATCATGAATTGTTACCTCAAGGAAAGATAGTTAAATCTTACACCTACTACTGAAAAGTCATCTAAATGAGATGATCTATTGATAAAAGCATAGTGCATAGAAATTGAACTATTAGATTTTGTTAGTATTGTGGTTCATAAGCAACAATTCGAGTCATGTGAGAACAATAATTATTAATTATTAACACTACTAAGATCTTTTTACCTAGAACAGAGTTCTTACCTCGTTACAATGCTAGATGTGAGTTGACTATAAAAGATGCATCTTGAAAAGATTCAGATATAGCTAGAACTTGCCTTGCCCTTGGGTTGATGGCTCTGCCGTGAGGATGAGGAGGAGCCAACACAGTGTAATTGGGCTAGTAGGGCTGTGCATTTACAAAATTTACAAATAAAGAAGAGAGGGATTAGGTAGCTTTTTCACTTTACACTTATTACAATATAAAATAGGATGGTGAAAAGGTACAAATGCAACAAATAAACATAAAGTGGTATCCTATGTATTTAATTTTCGTTTAAGATCGTAGTAAGATGTTCTGATGAAATGTAATGCCAAAGAATTTTCAATGGTTCGGTGTTTAACATAATGAAGTAGTAAGACTTTTCACCAAAATGGACTCGGTTCATCTGTATAGGCACTTGCGCAACACACAGTTATATAGACTTAAAAGTATAATAAAATGTCAATATATAATTAATGAAGGACATCATCATAAAGTGAAGCCAAGATAACAATACTAGCACAGGATCGATGCATATGAATTCATTCATACCTGGTGAACTGGTGACAGATCTCACATGTGATATTGCCTTTTGCATTGCACCAACGTTGAACACAGTCCCAATGAACGTACTGAAACATAACAAGGGAAGAAAATTAAGAGAGTAAACACTAAATATATTAAGGAGATTTATTTAGTTTTATAAGTCAAATATATCATTGTACTCCATATAGCTAGCATAATTAGCCCATTCAATTAATCCTAACTAAGAAGAAACATGACTTACTAAAAATCTTCATAGAAGTTTAAGGCTACATAGATCATTCATAGGAAGAACTAATCAGAAAGAGTGGATGGAGTTATGTTACCCTCAATGGAAAACATTCAATCATATAGATACATCAACTGTACGTACTATTGCAAATGGAGAATGAATAAATTTGTTTAATTTAATCAAATTCAAACTTTACTAAACTATATGCCTTATGCTTAACTTTTTTATTATATAATTATTTACACAGTTAAAATCTTAATGATACGGCATTATGCACTATGTTTGGCTATATATAATGGGTCAAAAGTTTAAATTAAAAAAAAAAAAACAAAGAAAGATATCTATTACTAAAACAAATTATATCACTATCTAAACACATGAAACAAAACCAATAGAAATCAGCCATGTATGGTAAGTTATGCAACCTTCAAGGTGCCATTGCCAAAACACGGTGCTTCCAGTAGTTTAAGAAGTTTCTGATAAATTGCATTCAACATCTCTGTAGCTTCCTCTTCAGGTTTCTTCACCTTTCTTCGTCAATGCTTTCAGTGTTCTTGTCCTTCATAGTGTTCATGGCATCACGAGTTAGTAACTTCAACATTAATAATCAACTTGGGTTGGCAGAAGTGGTTGATGAATGTCAATGACTTGATCTGCCAATGTTGTGAATCTGCTTCGGAAGGAAAGTAACAAGATAGTTTAATTTCTATTAAAAGCTTAGTTAAAAGGAATTTAGATCAAATTCATGTTTATACGTGAAACAAGATAATCATGACAAGAAGAACAAAAAGCAGAAAAGTTATGCATGTTTGGTTATAGCTTTAATTTTTATAATTTTTTGTTTTCAAAATCTTATAAAAAATAATGAAATGAATTAAAATTATATTTTATATTTTAGTATTCTCATAAAATTATATCATTAAATAAAAAAAAAAGAAAAAGAAAAATGAAAAATAGAAACGGAAACAATAGCAAGCAGCCCTATATATGTAATTTTAGAAACAATAAAAATTAGGTAATGGTTGTGCCAATTTCACTTAATTATTATTTCTTCACTTTCTCCAAAATATCATTCTCCTTACTATCTCTTGGCCATTTTAATAATTATTGAATATAATATTTTATTGACTCAAATGAAAACTTCTCCCTTTTATGAGAAAATATATTTAGTATATTTGATGCAAATAATAATAATAATAATAAGTGAAGGATTAACTTTTCAAGAAAATTGAAAAAGCATTGGCACAAAAATAGAAGTAATAGAACATGTTAAACGTTTATTAATAATATTAAGAATATTTATTTCAACGATATACTAGATATTTACTTCATGCATTATCATATATTAATCTTTATTATTTTTAGTCGTTGTTATATATACTACTAAATAATTATTATATTTAGAATAATATTAAAGAATTTAATATTTTAATGTAATAAAATTGTGTTAAATATAATAAGTGTGTCGTATTTTATATATATTCATATAAGTATTAAATATGTGTGTTTATTTTAAATATTTATTACGTTAACCAAATAATGAATTTATGTGTCATATTTTATAATATACTATTTTTTACTTTTATTAACGTTAGCTCACTATTTTTAATATTTCATTATTATATTATTTAAATAATTATTATATTGATAAAAATTTGAATAACTCAATATTTATATTCATAATTGTATTTTTACGTTAGTTTTATTGGATGAAACTAATGATAAATATAATTATTTTGATCAATTCAAATGAATTTGTAAATTATAATATGAGTGTTTAATAATAGATTAGTGTATTAATTGACCAACAAAAGAAATTACATTTTAGAGATACTGAAAAGATGCTAGTTAAATAGGAATGATATAGTTATTTAGAAGTGACAATAATTTCTTCAAAAACTATTGGATCCTTCTTGAAAGTTGAAAGAAACCCACTTC